>JAEUWK010001212.1:0-81875 GCA_018524425.1 Podaxis sp. AQ795752 | reverse complement strand
AATCAGTATAAGAGTCTCAATTCATTCAACATTGATCAGTATACACTGGTATTGTCTGAATATTGAGTTCTAACAATACGTTTCTCCTCCATCCCCTGTCCGCGAGCCACCTCCAGCTCCCGGTCGAAGATCACGGGCGGAAGCTGCGCTTCCAGCGACGCCTATAGCCTCCATGCTGAAGGCAAAACGCATGTCGGTTCCCGAAGTTGCGGTGACGTCGAAAGGCAACGTCACTGCAACATTCGAAATTCCCGGCACGGTCACTATCCCATCCGATGGCGATAAGCACAATTACACGATTGTTGAACTTCAGTTTGATGCCGATATGGCTTGGGTCGTGGTTCCTAAGCATGATACCAAGGTTCATCTAAACGTGAGTCTCTATAGGACGTTGTCATTCTTAGGTGCTCTCCGGAACATATCCTGACATACCTCATAGGCTAAGGTCTTGAACACCTCAGATTATACCTTTCTCGCGGGTAGCGCCAGTGTATACGTTGACGGGAGCTTCATTGCTCGGACCTCTCTGCCAGCTGTGACGCCTCAGGAGAAATTCGATTGTCCACTTGGGTATGTCTAAATTGAGATTTTACCGGTGCCACTTGCTCACCATCCCCACAATATAGTCTCGACTCCTCTGTCAGAGTCACCTATCATCCCTTGGAAAAGAAAGCTGCACAGTCTGGCTTTGTCAACAAGACCTCCAGACGCTCGTTCACTCAACGCATCACTGTACACAACACTAAGCTAGTGCCTATCTCCCAATTCAAAGTCATCGACCAAATTCCCGTTCTGAGGACTCTCAGATTGTGGTCAAGCACGAATCACCTTCTCTTCCTCAGCTCAGTGGGCCTCCGGACGATGTCAGAAAAGCTGTGTCTATCAGCACTGGTGTGAAGGCTAGATGGTTTGGACCTCAGGGGATGTGAGGAATTTCGGCGCTGGTGCGAGCACTTCGGAAGCTAAGGTCCAGGTAGTTGGAGTACCGTCCGTTGTACTTGGTCTGGATGCCGACTTGAACCTGGATGATGGTATTGTAGCTGAAATTGCGCTGCTTGCCTGAAATTAGGCACTTGAAGCTGTAGATCACGTCAGCAATAAAGCAGTCTGGAACACGCAAGGCTTACATGGAGGATGATCCCGCAGAGGACCTGAACTTGTCGTCGAGTAGTTGAATTACCCCAAGACGATCCTCGCATTTCAAGCGTAAAACTCGAGTTATCTCCCCTCGTCCGACAGGCGGCTCCACGATGCCAAAATCGCTCTGACCATCAACGACGATTCCCCCCTTATCAGCACTGGCCTTCTCCTTTGCGTGAACGTATTTGTCCAGCAGCTTTCGTCTCTGGTGCTTGCGACCCCTCTCATGGGCGTGCCGCTCTCTCACGGGAATGTAAGAGATGCACAGAGGACAAAAGTTCTGGTCAGGAAACGCATCCACCGTTTCCAAGGTGTCAGAAGGATTCACATGAGCCACATTACACTTGTCATTGTGAGTGCGCTTGCGTATATGTGAAGCTTGTTGGTCAGACTTGAAGTATGCGTCGCACACAGTACAACGAAGCTCCTGTATTGCCGCGCACTTGACCGCCTTTTTGTGAGACTCTGTCGCGACGTGTTTAAAAAGCGGTATTGAAGCTGGCAGTGCCATGCCACACGTCTGGCAGACTTCGATGTCGTGTTTGTAAGGACAGCTGGAAACACGGCAGATATTGTCTTGAAGTATTCTAGGGCATGCCTTGAGGCTCTTGTCTTTCTTCGCCATCGCTTTGGTGGAGGAAAGGGGTGGGGAAGAAAGAAAGAAAGAAAGGAATATTCCATATCGCCGCTCGAGTATTTAGCCTGCTGCGTGTTCTATTCAGCACGAATCGGTGGAAGTCTCCCCTAGGAAGACTCACCGAAGTCGAGAGAATGAATTCATGAACCTCCAATCGATGGGAAACAAAGGGAAAACATGCCTCAGAACTTACATACGATGTGCTCCGATAGCAAACACCCATTCTCCGGACCCCCCAGTTCTCCACAGCAATCCATATCCTCAATCATGCGACCTTGACGATGATTCTTCACCAAGTGAATCAAGCGAAATGTCGGCCAGCGGGACGCAATTCGCATCGCACAAGTCCGAGTCTTACCCACCGAGTGTGACTCTGATGGTCAGCTTAGAAGTCCTCGTGCTAGATTTTTAGACTCAACATCAATCCACCAGAGGGGTGTTCATATTATAAAACCTCCATTCCGGCGGAATGTATGAGCTTGAGTCTTGAAGTAAGTGTTCCTACCCAGGCTGCTCCGTTATTTTTCGTACGACAATTGCAAAGTGCTCTCGGATATCATCTAGAAATATTTACCACTGTTTTACCGCAGACGCTGTTGCGAGGCTCGAGGAGATGATCGTATTCGCGCTATGGGAAACCATCTCACATTATCCTGTCGCTTAGGCGCAAACACAAACCGTAAACCATACTCCAACAAGTGATAACATTGAGGTCGAATTATTTAAAGGGATGAATATATGTCTTCAAGACTTACTGGCCAATTCTGCTGCTACGATCGAACGATACACTTATGCGCGATTTCCGGAAGTGAACGAAAGTTAATTGTTTCATCCATTCACCGGAGCCATCGCAGATTGTGCTTCCTCGGCCGATGCTATTCTGGTAGGAGTACGAGGCTTGATGCTGCATTGGAACGGTTCGGGACCTCTGGAGAATCCCTGAAAATATTGTAGGTCGTCCCACCAGCATAGGCTTTACATGATTCTCAAGAACCCACTTCGTTGTAATTATCAATGTCAATATCAATATCTTCGCCAGTCAGAGAATCTTTGGCTTTATCGAGCTGGAATGCCCAGACCAGATACAGTGTAACGAGAGCCTAGGTTTCCTTTTAGATAAAATCCTGTGCGGAACGATGTAGTAGCTGAATGAGCCCACCGTCGCATCTGCAGCCATCTACATACCTGAGCAGAGTCGTCTGCCATATCCGAACGCTTGCGAGACACGATAGCCTGTGGCGTCAACACTGGGCTTGAGCCCCATGGGAAACAACACAGCTGTTTCTGAGGGCTTCTTTACCAACTAGCGATTTCGTTGTCAATCAACCTAATATGCTCGACATGCCCGATCAACGAATCACGCAAAATATCGTCAACGCCTGAACCACAGGTGGATAATTCCTTCCCACTCGAAACCAGCCAACAAAACTGACCCTATCTCAACAGTGCTCGAACATCTCCTCCCCTATATTTGCCCCGAAAGTAGACTCAAATGTTCGGCGTCCACCTCCCCTGTGCCGGAGGAGGTGAGTCATGTCGGTGAAGGGTTAGAGTGACGGGAAAACTGAAGCGAGCGGGGACACAGAAGATCATTGTTGATGGTGGTGTAGAGTTGAGAGGTGCACAGGACAGACATTCCATTCCGCCAGTTGCTCTGCTGGATACTGGGTGCTGGCACCTTCCGTTGTTCGGCCTCTCTTGCTCGAGCTGAAAGGCTATTGACGTAAGTTCATTGTGGAAGCAGCTCAGGACAGGAGAAGTATCATGTGGCGAGCCAGATAACGAGACACCTCGGAAGGCTCGTGAAGAAAAGGAATCCTCAAGATCGAACAGAATGACTAAGAGGAGAACCACTGCAGTGTCTCAGACCAGAGACACGAGTGAACTCAGAGCTCAACTGATGATTAGAGAGTACACCTCGCTAGCTACCTCATGATCCGACGTGTGCGTCTTTAATTTTGTTGTGGCTTGCATACGCTAATCATAACTACATCACCTAGCATTCCGTTCTCGACTGACAACAGTTGGCCGAAAGGTCTGCTGAAGATCTTCGGGATCTGCCACAATAAGGACCAGCCCCTGGAAAATCGCTACTATGGACCGTATGACAAGCTCCTAAACTACTGCTTCGGAAGCTCTTTTGCTTTCTTTGTTGTGCCGCCGAACCTTCCTGGCAATGGCATCGCGAAGGATTCCCTCGACCCCATTGTCTCCTTCAAGGATTGCATTCAATGCGGACTGCTGCCCCGTCCTCATCACCGAAACCAACAACGACAGCTGGGAAACAGTGCTGGCCTTTGTAATGATGCAGATCGACAGCTTCGTCGCCGGTACGGCATCTTGCCCGACACCTGCCTTCTTCCTTGTCTCTGGACCTTGAGTCTGCTCGGCACCTTGGCCCGCATTTATCGTGGAGAACCTGCCACTAGAGCCATCGCACCGCCCTATCAACCTGATGATTATGTTGCTCCGTGGGATTCTCAGAGGGTGAATGGAACCTGGACATCCTCTCGCAGGAGGGACTCAACAAAATGAAGGAGACTGTTATGAATTTCACCACCACCAATGTTGCATCGTAATCGTGCCAATTCTTACCTCTATGGCTCGCTTACACAAATGTTGACTCCACGGTGTGACCCAAGTTTGACGTCTCTTCTGTACTCTCGTTGTACTGTACGTTACACCCTCTTTTGGGCTTGGTGGACAACAAGTTGCAAGAAGAGCGCGACCTGATTCAGGTCATCTTTTTCATCAAGTATCCATATCAATACGTTTCGAAATTACGCATGAAAACTGCCTTCGTCATCATCATCACCTCCCTCATCTCTCCTCGAAGGTCGCATCTCAGCCTGAGACTCCCCCTCCTGTGTCTCAACTTCCCACCGGACAGCCGGTGTTTACGGAGAGTCTGTGTTCCCGGGAAGCATCGTTCTGTGCGGTTTGCCTAGGAGGAGAGTCGTATAGGGAGTCTACAAGTGCAGATGCTGTGAATCAGACAACTATATACCATTGAAGTTATTAGAAGCGCACCAGCCTATGGTGTGGTTCACACATTTTTGACATTAGGCGGACTAGGGGTTCCGGCGTTGGGCCAGCACTGCGAGAGGGCACTATAATGATGGCTCTGATACATGACGAGTGAAGTAAATTTGAAAAATAAGTAACTGTGGAACAATTACTTTAGCCAATACCTGAACCACGGATAAAAGATCAAGAAGCCCAAAGAAAACAAGCACTAGCCCGCCATTGACTCACACCCCTCAAGGCCACACCAGAACATAGTGCTAAAAAAAGATACCGCAAAGATTGAATACATTTGTGACCAGATCATGCAAATCCTTCTGCACAGGAAGCATTGGGACTTAGCGCTGGGAACTTAGCGCTGGGGAATCTAGATGTCATGCCTGTAACAATTAAACGCCTGTAATCTGCCTATCTTGCCTCACCTCTCCCATGTTACTTGAATTCTTCGGACGTTTCAAGCGTCCCCATATAAAAACTGCTGGTCGCGATCCCCAGAAAACAGCTACAGCGAAGGATGGTGGCTCACAATCTCCTCCAAAAGCTGGTAAACAGATAATATTCAGTCTGGTCTTTCCATGTGCACTCACTGGCATCCATTGTTCTTAGAGGTGCCCAGACCCAAAAGCAACGCTGGTGTTTCTGAGGGCTTCTTTGCCAACGCCAACGATTTCGTTGTCAATCAACCTAATATGCTCGACATGCGCGACCAACGAATCAAACAAAATATCGTCAACAATATCAACACCGGAACCACAGGTGGATAATTCCTTCTCACTCGAAACCAGTCGGCGAACTGACCTTGTCTCGACAGTGCTCGAACACCTTCTCCCCCATATTTGCCCAGAAGCTGCAGTGGACTCAAGTGCTCGGCATCCGCCTCCTCTGTGCCACCCAGGAACTCGCAAGCGAATCAGAGCTAAACTCGAAGCCTGGATCGACGACCCAAAACGCCAAAAAAACCTGATCTGGCTCACTGGTCCTGCGGGTACCGGCAAGTCAGCAGTCGCCCAAACATTCGCCGAGCTTTGCAAAGAAAGACGCCGGCTCGGGGCTGCCTTCTTCTTCTCCCGACCAAATGAGAGACACGACCCGAAAACTGTCATCCCAACCCTTGCATACCAACTGGCTGTCCACTGCCCCGAATACAGATCCCTGCTCACGCATTGCATTGCTCATGATCTCACCATCCTCCAGAAGACACCTCGCACCCAACTAAGGAATCTCATCGTAGAACCATTCTCCATCATTCAGATGGAAAGCCACCGCGCCACTCGAGAGCCGTTCCTCGTCCTTCTGGATGGTCTAGACGAATGCACTGGGATAAATGCACAGTGCGAATTTGTGGAGATGATTGGCGAGGTTATCCGACTCAAGAGGGATCTTCCCCTCCTCTGGTTGATTTCCAGTCGCCCGGAGCCACACCTCAAGTATCTCTTCTTGAGGACAGACTTCTCCATCGATTGTGATAAAGAAGAGCTGCTGATTGATGCGGAAACGCGAGAAGACGTCGACCGCTATCTGCGTGACGGCTTCGGAGACATCCGAAAGAAATTTTGGGATGTCGTTTCTGCGTCTTGGCCATCGGACGACCAATTGCTCGAGGTCTTAAACATCGCATCTGGTCTTTTCGTCCTCGCTGAAGCCATCCTCAGATATGTTAGTGACATTGAATACGGAAACCCAATGGGGCGGCTCGCAACATTCCTTGCATTCATGAAAGGTGCCAATCGTGTGGGTGTGAAAAATCCACTCGAGTCTCTGGATCTTTTTTATTCTCGGATCCTGGCTGGCATACCCGATGACATCTTTTCGACAACAAGCAGAATATTGGCAGTTTTTCCGCAACTGCCCTCTCTATCCTCTGCACCTACGCTGTGTAGTTTTCTGGATATTGACCAAGCCACTTTTTATAACGCTCTGCGAAAACTACACTCAGTTGTTGACATACCCTCACCTGAGACTGCCTCCAAAACTCGGTTGCGGTTCCATCATACGTCATTCCAGGACTACCTCCGTGACCCTGCTCGCAGTGGAAGGTTCGTGATCGACAAGGAATGGGCCGAGATTGAATTTGCCAAATCGTGTCTCTTTTGGTACAAGATTGACCTGGAATTCTTCCATGCGAGCGATGGTGAGCTCAGAACTAGTGCCAAAGTCGCAGAATACTTATGAAGCAAACCTAGGTCCTTTCAATGACCATCACGATCATGGAATTCTACCAGGCCTGAAGTGGACCCTACCAGATAATCGTGAAGAGGTATCTTGTGATATCGCCCAAATCTCTCACTTCAACTGTTGGGGGGGTTATAATTTAATTCCCAACGAGAATGTGGAGGACCTCCTCTCCCTACTTCACGACTTCAACTTTCAATATATCAACATACGATCCCGCGTGTGTGAGCTTCTGTCTTTTATGAATTGGTTATGGAATTTGGTGACTTCTTCAATCTAACACTTTTTGCTACTTGTCTCACTGTCTGTTATTTGTTCAGGGTCCTCGAAACACTCTTCTACACACGGGACCATGCAACGACTTCGATCTGCAGTTATTGAATAGCGTCGAAGTGGGAGCAACTGAGTTGGGGCCTTTGAAACCCGCAACCTTTCCGCTTCGTGGAGAAGGGGTGAGTTCGCCAGTTCACCTACACCCACCCCTATGTTTCAACTCAATCTGCTTGGTAGGACCATAGCTTCTACCGCAGCCCTCAAGGCATAAACGAGTACTTCTTTATTGGACATGGCGATCAAACGTGCTTGTTTTCACTTTCTGGCTCCTTCAGCGAGGACTACCCTCGCTTGATTGTGTCGGCTGGTGGCGCATTCAGAAGGGTGCGCTTTCTCACAGAGGAGCACTCTTCCAATCAACCTTCGGACTGTATTATGGTATCTATCGAGCTTGACAAGAGAACTGGAGAATGCAAGGCATCTACTACAATCCTAACCGGCACCCCAGCTACTTCAGAGGACCCCCTAATAAAACCCCACACTGCTCCATGATTGATGGCGTATTCAACCATGGAACTTATGAATATCTTTTGTTTTGGTGCTTCAATATATGAACGGGTACATGGGCTTACTGAGGGGATGTGAGATGATCCGGGCTGATCGTACACTCCGCGGTTGGGTGCCCTTATCTGAAACAGTCCCCGACACCTGCATTTGTAGTTCTTCTACGCTTCGCTTGAGCGCCGATAAAAAGTATGGTGATCCTTTCCTGGTCTTCTATCTCTAGTGGTGCTCAATTAGGATATGAATCGAATAGACGCTCACACGCTAACACCCCCTGCTGTGTGGTTATCACTCGCGACAACACCTGCCTTTGTTTGCTGGTCAACCTGTATTACTGAAGTCTTACAATCGGTGTGACATTAAACTACTGAGCCAAAATGCACTCGCAAAGACGAATCTCTTACACTAAACTAGACAGCTCCACATACAACCCGAGATACTCACACACACCCTCTTAACCAGCCTTCCCAGAACACGATCGACGCTCAATGCACATGTACATATGGTGTAACAAACAAAGGCAGCTGGCTCCCCGCTCCCACATCATTGAGCAACACGGGCCTCTGTACCACTGCGCTCTTCTTCCCAATCTCGTTCGGTGGCACAGCGAGTTTGAATTCAAATGCTCTGACGAGCGTAAAGAGCAGAGCTTTCATCCTACCAACACAATACGAGTCAGCCTCCCTTCCTAGGGTGACATCAAGAGATAGAAACATGCACGTACTCGACAAGAGAAAATCGGTACCCGATGCACGCTCTCGGTCCACCGAGGAATGTGAGCATGTTACCCCAAACACCCGGAATGGCGCTTGCACTTTCTGGAATTGACTCCCAGCGTTCCGGTCTACATGGTATCGTGGAGAACAATGTTAATATTGTGGGCCCGTGGAAGGAGTTATGAATAAGTCACGAACTTAAACTCTCGTGCATCCGGACCCCAGATCTCCGTCGCCCGATTAATTGCAAGGATCGGAATAAACATCGTCTGCCCTTTCCTCACTCTATCACATCAAAAGCCATCAGTTACTCAATATTTTAATCAGACTGAAAAAGATAACAACTCACATAATGCTATCCCTAACCCTCCCCTTTCGATCAACGAAAGGCCGTCCAAGCGGGACTACATCATCCTTCACCGCAACCCTTAACGTGCTTGGCACCGGTGAGTGCACCCGCATCGTCTCGCGCACGACTGCATCGAGGTACGGCAATGCATTAAGTTCGTCCATGCTTGGATTGTCTGTCGAGACCGAGTATAGTTCTTCACGGAGTTTGCTTTGGATGTCAGGGCGAACAGAAAGGGCATAGAGCGCCCACGTTGTACCAATACTAGCCATTTATATCAGTATGCATCCGCTCCTTTTAATGGAGTGCAGCCTTACCTTGTGGTTTCGTGTCCAGCTACAAGGAACGTTGGGACTTCTGCAAACCGCAAGTCAGTGATTCTCGTGTACTTAAGAGGAATAAAACTCACGATCGAGGACGTCCTGATCACTCATTCTCTGATTTTCTGGTACATCCGTCGACATGTTCGCCTTCAGGAGCAACGACAACAGATCCCTCCTCCTAAACCTCTCATCCTTCTCCTCACTAGCCTTTTCCAACGCAGCTTTACTATCATTCAATAGGTGTTTCCCAATTCTGTCCATGGTTTCTCGGGCTTCACGCCTTGATTTGTCACCCTCAACGGGCTATCATGAAGCAATGTCACCAGTTGTAACACGAGGCATGTGAGGGGGTAACTCACGAAGAGGAACCCAAACCGCCCTAATAAGCCTCTTAGGATGAAAATCAACGACATCCTCGGCCTAGTATTGAAGATGGTATTAAATGCCTCATTCAATTCGCTCCTTTCACCTTGCAGCGAATTAAACTTGTAACGAAATCCTATACAAATAAACCATTAACAACACCGTCCGGGTTGGATCTCGACAATGGATTTAAACACACCAGCAAGGCCAATGACATCCAGCGTCATCTTACTCAACCCTGAAATCACGTTGATTTTCGCTGTTTTTTCCTCTCCGTGCGACTGCTTCTTGATTTCCGCAGCCCAAACATCCCTCAGCTGCGCATTCAAATGAGTCAATCGGTTTTTTTTTTTTGGGGGGGGGGGACAAATAGGAAATAACAGTGAGGAGCTTACCTCTAGTGCCTTTTCGACAAAGATCTCCGTCAATTCTCGGATCTGTGACGCCCCAAAGGCCGGATTCTGGGGACATGAGGGAAAAGAACGATATAAATAGCACAATTAGGCACCGAAGTTGCAGGGGAAACGAGATTTTGAAATGATGGTTGGGGTATCGAACTCACCATGACCCTTCGCTACGAAGGGCGGACACGTCAGTGACAGTGTTTCCCGGAATAAACTGACACACAAACCTGTTCGCGATGCTTCGCCCCCTCAACTACGAGGACGCCTACAACAGCATCGAGTTAATCAACAGTATTCTGAGAAGGCTGTTAGGACAGAACGCCGACGTGCCATTGCCCAAAATCCTGCTCAGGAAAAACCTTGACTGCTCTGGTTTCTGATACACCTGGCTATTCATCAAGACGTGGTTAAGAGCTTTCAAGTCCGTCGTAAACAGTCTTGTCAGCTACAACGGACCAGTCCCAGTCAATCAATTGCGCTGATAGGATTTATGTCTCAGAAATCAGAGATTTTGCTTACCCCAAGAAAAGCCTTGTATTTGATTGTACTCCCATACTCTGAGACCCATTGTTCGTGCATGACCGAATTCTCCGCATCCCAAATCTCTCGCATATTCCCATACAACCAACTCGGACTCGGCGGGCCAGGGAAATCCTTCAATGGGTTATCGACATACTCCCTCCACAGAAACCTGACAAGCTTGTACAGCGTGTAAGTTCCGAGTGTTGCCGCGAGAGGTGTGAGTAGTTGAAAGAGGGTGTTGAGGATTGATGGAAAAGGGAGCGAATGGAGATCGCGGAAGGGGAGCAGTTCGCGAACAGAGAGCATCGACATGGTTGTTACTGTTGGCGTCCAGGAGACCCTTCAGCTCGAGTTATGGGAGATTATGTGCACAGCTCGGCTATTTATTTCAATATCAGGAATCCAACCAAACTTCGCTTTCGTAGTAGTCCCAGTTGATACTACAAGGGATAAGAGCGCAGAGGTGATCGGTGGCAAGTAATGCTTCCACTAGGCCAGTGGTAGACTGCTAGGAAAGGAGACAGTAAGCAGGAGTAGCCGAGACATTCGGTTACCGAAACCAAGAGACACGTAATCAGCTGGCAGTCAATCTCAGCTAATCACAAGGGAACACCCCCATCACCGACATCCCCGTAACGTCATTATAAAATCCGAAATAACCCCAACACCTATTGTCAATGTAGTTTTGATATCTTTGATATCTATGAATATGACTTTCTCGGCGTGGAACCCGACATCGGCACCTTCAGAACTGGGGACTATAATCTAGGAACCACCAATTTGTGTTATAGCGTTACTCGACTCACGACGATACGTGGAAGTATCCAGGAGCGGCGTATGTGTCTACTAAATCCCAACACCACCTTGCAGGCCATACATCTATATACATTGATGGTAAGGTATCAAACGTAGATAATAGGGCGAATGGTCGCGATTTCCTAGAATAGTTTAAATTCCTCCATACCTACATATAAAGGTCATCTCTCTAGCTACTCTGATCTGTTAGATACGATACATATACATGATGCAAAGCCAATAAAATGAAAGCAAATATAGACAACCAGTCGAGACTAATCCTCATCACTCGTAGTATATTCTTCATCACTAGGCTCTTCAACATCAACCCCAATTCCACTCGCCGTACTCCCAACAACACTCCCCGCACCCCTCGAACTCGTACCTGTCCTACTCCCCGCCCTACTCCCCGCCCTACTACTCCCCGCAGCCTGACTCGCAGCCCTGGCCCTAGCTTGCTGCGCCCTCGCCTCCTCCTCCGTCAACAGCTCCCTCCTCGCACATTTCAACACAACATACCCAGGCATAACAACCCTACACACCCTCTCCAATGCCCTCACATCTACCTCCAATCCCCCAAACGTCGTCATCTGCCCCAAGAAATCCACCCTCTTCATCCCCTCCCCCATCTTTCCACCTGGCACATTCGGATTCCTCGACCGATTATACCTATACGCCTCCAACACAACCTTCTTCAAACCACCCGACAGCGCATCATAATCCGCTTTCGACGTGAGTTTATACATATTCGCTGCTATCCCGTCGATAACCTCGCCACACGTCACACCAACATCTCTGTCCCGCGCTTTGATTTCAATAAGCCAGGGGTAATGCTCCGAAACGATTTTGAGCTCAGAAATACGTGGAAATGTCGCTGGTTCATTGCGGCCGATCGCCCAGGAAACCGAGAGCGGATCGCACGAGCGATGTACAAGGCTTGATTCCATGAGCATATTCCACCTCAGATGGACCTTTTCTACCTCTGGGCCTTCATCTGGGACAGGCGTCAGAAGTGGGTTGAGCTCCATTTGTGCACCAACAACTTTCATCTGGAACGGTTCCAACACGGGCCCATCTACACCAAACCCACAGACATCAATCCACAAACCACCATAAATCAAAACACAAAAATTCACTCACAATGCGGGCCGGCAGTCCACTTGGGCATCCTATCAGGCGGCCTCTCTCCCCTCCTCGGCAAATCTCCCGCTCCCGCCCCGCCCAACGAAGGTTGCACACCTGGCTGTACGCCAAAACCACTCCACGCTCCTCCCCCTGCCGCCGCTCCTACACCCCAGGCGCCTCCCGCGCCCCCGCCGGCACCCCACGGATCCGGTGTAAACCCACCACCACCACCACCTGGCCACCCAGCCCCAGGAAATACTCCAGCCGTATACGGTGGTCCACCACCAAAACCTCCACCGCCAAAACCTCCAGCACCAAAACCACCTCCACCAAAACCACCGCCATACCCTCCTCCCCTCCCCAGAGGCAGCCCCATAGGCGGACCTTGCCACGGTGTACTAGGTGGTAAACCCCCTGCAGCAGGCGTATGATGCAGTGGTGTCGTCGTTTCCCCCGCATGCCAAGGAACTCCAGCTGGTGGCGGTGGAATAACAGGCGCAGTAACAGGTGGTGCTCCCTGTCCACCCATAAGCGGTGTCGGAGGACCCAAGTCCTGGTATCCTCGATAATCTAACGAAAGCCCTCCAGGTCCTTGAGGCGGGAGAGGTGTGTATAAGCCCGGACCTGCAGATGGTGGAGGTTGCGATCCTCCAAAAGGTGATGCATATGGTGGAATGAAAGCAGTTTGACCGTATGGTGTCGACGATCCTACACCGAAGAAGGGGTATTGTGGTGGTGGTGCTCCTGGAGCGGAGTAGGGTGTACCGTTCCAGGCGCCTGTTGGAGACATTGCTGGCGTGTTGACGTTTGATCCAGAGCGTGTGTGTGAACCTGAGGAATGGCTAGATGGAGTGTGGCTGACTGGTATCACTGGTGGGTGCACCGGATCGGGTGAGGGCGTGTTGAGGGGCGGGATGAAAGGTGTCATATGCGGTGTACCCATTTCGTCTCTTTAACTGTTGCTATTGTTGGCGTTTTCTTTTTCGTCGGGAGTTGCGGTGTGTTCACCGGGATGGATGGTGATGCTAGTACCTGATGCGAATACGATAGCCGAATGCAGTAAAATGGCTGTTGGTTCCTGTGCGGGACCTCCGAGAGAGCGACTAGTGGATGATGCGGGAATGAGAAGGGGAGTCGAGATGACTCTGTGCTTAGTTCGCCTTAACAACAGAAGCAGGTCAGGTGTGACGTAGCGTAGCGTGAAGGGAGGGGGCCAATTTAGATAAGATGGGAAACCTGCACAGGAGGGACAAGTTGAGTTACATCGTGGTGAATAGCAGAACGTCTACTTGCCAGATAGGACGGGTTGTGACTAGCCTAGTGTAACGATGAAACGAATTGCAAGATGGCGGAACGGATGAGTTATTGTTTCGTGCAAGAATTCTGGATGTGAATACTAAATGAGTCAAGAGGAGCGGAATCGTTAACGGAAGGCCGACAATTAATCCACGGTCCAGAAAGGTACCGGTGCGGCACTCGGGGCTAGGAGGATGAAATAGAGAGTGGTGCACCGAATGGCGATCCAGGTGCAAAGGAACAAGTGGCTTAGGGCCGTATTCACACATAGCACAACGTGAACAGGGCCAAGGGCACTCCTGGCGCTAGTATTATTTGTAACAGCTCACCTAAGCTCACCACCACCTATACGAAGCTGTGCTCCTGTCCGTTTTCGCGCTTCAATCTCGAGGTTACTGCACAGGACAATGTGTAGTGGAGAGAATGCCCAAAGTAGTGCTGTTTATATTGTGCTTTGGACGGGGTAGACGACACTGGAAGCTACCACTGGAACCAGCGAACACTGTCGATTTCACCACGCCTGTTGCCAAATACAGACATGCGAGCATCCCCAGGCATCCCCGATCTCCGGACCAAAATGATCGATCGATCGATAGCACATCTGACCCGCATACGGAAATATTCTGCAATGCAAGTAGATATGACAGCAACTTTCTATGTACAGTGTCTACGCCGGGAACGTACAAAACTTGAAACACACAGTTTACATGAAGAACAAAATATTTTATATGGTCAAGGCAAGAGCAATCAGTCATTCGTGAGTTCCATTATAAAGATATTCGGAGCCTTGAATCCCAGTCTGCTCTGCGCATACCGATCGTCCCGCTTCAAACCTTCGAAATAATGCTTGTCCTTGAACCAGTCTACCCTCCACATCAGGACCCATCCATACACAACACCACAGAAAAAAAAACACTCACCAACACGTCGACACCTCGCACCACCCGGCGGAGCATGTCCATAAAAATGCCACTGCGGATTCTGGTTATACGCCGCAGCCTTCCTCACTTGTTCTTGTATCCTCGGAGGCAACGTAGCCATCTCCACATCAGTCACAAGATTCTGCGTATAACTTCACATTAAACAATGACAAAGTCAGTCCAACTATCAAGCCAACAAGGAAAAAAAAAAAAAAATGACCCACTCTTTCCAAATCGTCTGACACACATCCTCCATCGTCACACCCTTCTCATTCCTCACAGTCGTGCACCACGGACTCTTGTCCGAGATAATATACAACTGCTCCACCCTGGGTAACACAGCAGGTTCCTGCTTCGCTGTGAACTCTGCATTCCTGCCCTCCCCGTCATTGGCTTGGCCTACACGGAATCATCGAATGAGCACCATAATCACCATCGCATATGAGAAGATATGAACGGCGAGCAATCGGCAGGGGGGGAGAGGGGGGGGGGGGGGGGCGGACGTCGAAAGCGAAAAGGAAAGGAAACCCACCCGTACGCAAATCAAGAATAAGATGGAAACTCGGATTCTTCTGTGCCAAGATCGGGTTGATCTCAAGCTCTGGATTGAGGAGATACAGATCCGTTTGTGAAAGAACCGGTCCATCTACAAACAGAGTACCATAAACACATCATCCACACCGCAGCTGATCAGCAACAACAAGGAAGAAGAAAAAAAGAAAAGAAAAGAAAAGAAAAGAAAAGAAAAGAAAAGTGGGACTCACAAGAATTCCCAGGAGCCCACTTATTCACAGAAGCAACCGCCATAATCTACAAGCAAAAGCACAGTCGCAAATCAAAGAGTCGAAATCGTGTCGTCCAAGGATCCCTCAACAGGAATAGATACTCCACGTCGTGAGTCCACAAGCAGACGTAGACCCGTAAACCGAAGCGGAAACCGAAGCGGAAACCAGTTGCGCGAGACTAATCCACTAACGGATGCCCAAAACCCTAGCACTGCAAGACGTAATAAGGAAACACCGCCTCAAGTCACAATGATTCCAGGCCGCGTGTTCTTCTGGAAGTACCTGGTGATGATGATGAAAAGGGAAACGCGAGAGTTAATAAGAGTCGAGGACAGTCAGAAGCAGGACGGAGTGTGTATAATCACTGCCCTATCAAATGACATGAACATCACATTTGATTAGGCTCCGCGTGAGTGTCTAGTAAATAATAATACATCTCGTGACCCCATCCATATGTGCCCATTTGTCCCCTCCAACAGACGACTTCCTCATGTGTTCACAAGCGGCTCTACTCAACGACAATCGCGTGATCCACGTTGCAGAATATCGTAATTCCGTCATATGTAAATAAGTGCTTTGCGAGTAGAAACTGAGACTGGGAAGAAGAAACTGGGGATATAAACCGGTGACGCAGGTATACCCAATATTATACACTACGGGAGAATAACAGAAAATAGCAGGCACCAGAACTGAGAAAACTATACAAGATGAGGGAACTCGTGCGTGAGGAGGTCAACCGGAAACTTGGGGAAAGGCGAGAAAACGGCAACGAAAAGGAAAAGTAGGCCAACATACCAATACACATCACACGGTGACAACCACAACAGCAGTATCGTCAATCCACGCTTCATCCATATCCAGCGTCAACACCTTGCTCACATTGAACCTATCATCGCCCAGGCTCCTCCTCAACAGTCTCAACGCCATATTACCACTCCCTCTCACGTCTTCCTTATTGCCACTCCCACCCTTTCCTCCTTCACCCACATCACCCAAGGACCAAAGCTCCATCATTCCCCTTGCCCAGCTCTCCAAAATCCTCGTCTGACCCTCACCAGAACACAAATCCGAGAACCCATCCGACGCAAGTACCAGGAACGTAGGTCGCTGCACTGTATGTCCTTCTGGCTCCGCTTCCCCCGGCCGGTACGTATACTTCGCTAAGCTGTCCGTCGAGGGAGGTGTGAATGTCAATTGCGGTGGGGGAGGCGGATCCGTCGGCGCGCGTCGCAACTTCCGATGTGTGACCTCGGGTTTCGCAGTGATGTATGGAGGTGTTTTATTTCTCTTCAGAAACTCTTCCCAAGGGGACGTATTGTGGAACCCGGGTGCCAAGTTGTACAGCACTCTCCGCGTAAACGCGGGCGGCTGCTTGAACGGAATGTCTCCTAAACCTAGAAGACGGGACGGAATAAAATGGAGTCAGCTCCACAGGCACAACCGAGGACAGGGAAGTACCGTGCTCCCGGAATTGTGCGCAAGTGAATGGGGGGCACGTGAGCATATCAACCAAGTTAAAATTAGACATGACTAAGAAGTCGAGAAGGATGATGAAATGCGGGGTTGGGTAGTGATGGATTGATGCACAATGATGTTGGCATAATTCAATCATCCGGGGACAAGTCATGCAACAGCACCCAACCAATCGACAGCGCAGCCGAGCGAAGAAAAGCCATTCAAAGAGAAAGAACGTGGTACTTACAACGTGTGGGTGCCAGAGCGCCCAGCACACGACGATTGAGGATGCATTCCGGCTCATCAGGATGTTCCGTCCGTATCCTCTCAATCTCAGCATCGTTATCTCCATTATGGGCACTCGTTAGTACGTCGACCTGCCAATCTTTCACACCCTCGTCGTCCGGGGTTATCAGAACTATACAAAGAGACCCGCAGTTAACGAAGAGAAGCAAAACGTAATCAACCGGCAGCACACCTGCTTGACAGTCCCCAAGGTTAGCGACCCAGAGATTGATATGGTCCGGGTCGACAAGAGCAATGAGCGCAGTCGTGCCGTACATACACAACCTTGCCTTCCGCCAGTTCGCACCACCCAGATGCTGGTCATTAATGATCCCCTTGATCTGCACGTCAGAATACTTCTCCAACTCTTCTATACTCCCGCCAAAGAGATCCAGGACATCATGTGCGATAGCATCGTCGAACGCGAGTATCGAACTAGAGAATAGTTCACCGATGTACTCGGGCGTTAATTCGCGCTCTGGGTCCTGATCCAGAGCACCTTGTAGGAACTCTTGTACAATTATAGGAAGGTGATAAGCGACGTGTTCGACGGTAACATCGCCCAGGTGGCCTGGAGGAAAAGTCAGAAAAAAAGACAAGAAATCCCCAGAGTCGGATCGGAGGGTGAGGGCGGGAAACGAAAGGGCCAACATACCGTCAAACACTCCCGTCAATGTCCACTTCCGACCACGAAGGTCGAGCTGTGTAACAACATATCTGTCCTGTGTACGAGCATTCGGCGACGGTTGGAAGTTAATCGAGTCCGCGCGATACCCTCTCTCTTGATCGAGCAAGGCCGAGTGGGGCTTCGCCAGTTCCTTGAGTTCGCGCCAGACCTCTTTCTCCGAGAGGACCTGGTACTGGCGTGGCCAAGGTCCGTCCTCGGGTCCGCAACGAGAACCAGGGATATCCTCTGAATACGCCCAGCTCGCAGAAGCAGGTGCAATCGCACGACCGACAATCATTGTCAGCAAAGACCTCCGGATGTTCGATAAGAATGCCAGGTGGGGGGAGAGGAGGAGAAGAAATGGTGGAGATGAAAAAAGGGAGAAAGGGAAGCTCGCTCAGGCTAGCTAGGCAGCTGGCGGGGAAGACAGAATTCAAATATAATAAAATTATGGCGATTAATTTATTTACATCACACGTGATCTATACAATCAGGATGTATCAATGTTCTTCCGGAATGGATTCCGGGACTGGCTGCTACTGCTGCTTCCACTCGCTGTGGGTTGGATCCGGAAAGGCTCCGTTGCAAGAAACGGTGCGACACCCGGATGTTCGTCAACCCGCCCCACGTCCGGCGCAGGTTTTTCACGAACACTCCTCGCGTATTTCTCCGCCTCCGTCTCTACGTCCACTAGTTTCCTCTCAGAACTCTTCGTGCTCCTCGGGACGGACTTGGTTGTGCGTAGGCTTTTCACCGATATCGACTGTTCCCTGACGAGTGCCCGTGGTTCCGGCGCCCTCCTCCGCTCGCCCGTAATCTCCGAGAACAACGACCGACTGGCAACACTCGACCTGTACTCCCAACTCGAGCGTTCATCCGCATACGCATCAATAAACCCATCCACAGTCGACCCTGGATGCCTCGAGACCACTTCATCTCTATATCTTGGCAGCCCCTCCTCCTTCTCCATCTTTCCACCAAGTCCATTCCGTTCCCTTCGCCCAAACATCCGTTTCCACCATGGACTTTTCCCACCAAGGACCCCGTGTGTTGTGGCCCAAGCCCTCGTCCTCTGCATCCTCTTCTTCCTTGCATGCCTACGCCATAGAACGAGCACGACAAGCCCACAAAACAGCCCACCCAAGACCATCAATAAAATCTGCCACCACTGCAACTTGTTCTCTTTCACCTGCACAACGGTAGGATCAGAAATTCCCGTAATACTCGGCGCAGGCCCATCCGGCCCCGTCGTCGAGTTTGCCGGAGGCTTTGTCACCAGCTCCGTCAAACAGACCCCGAGTCCCTTCAAAGTCTCGCACCCTCCATCGCTCTTCACGCATTTACCCTGTCGCAATACTTCACCATCCGTGCAACTCAAGCACTTGTCCTCTCCAGACGCAGAGCATGTAGTGCAACTGCTATCGCAACTCTTGCAGTCTCCAGAACTCTTGTCGAAAAATTCGCCCTTGGCGCACGTGGGTAAACATCTCCCGTCTTTGAGCACAGGTCGGGAAGACGGGCACGATGTGCATTGATTGAATTGTGGGCCCGAGCAGGATGCACAGTCGCTATGGCACGTTGTACATGATGAGGAGTTGGAGGTGAAGGCGTTGGAAGGACAAGAAGAGACACATTTGCCGCCGAATGCGAGTTGACCGGAGGAGCTGCAGGTGAGACAAAAATTGGCTGAATCCGCGCAAGTGCTGCACGACGAGTCGCAGGCTGGAGAAGAAAAAAAAAATATGTAAGCCAATGCAACCGTAGATAGGTAAATTACTACATACGAATGCAGTTGAGGTTGTCCTGAGGCGACAAGAATGTCCCTGTAGGGCAATTTTCCACGCATTTCCCTTGGGAAAGAACGAAACCAGGTAGACAACCAGTGCATTGCAGCTGGTCCAATGTCGAAGCAACGCTGAATCCCGGAATCTTGCACGAAGTGCACTTGGAGGGACAAGCTAACACACGACCCTCAGCAAAAGTATGGCACCTCAAGAATACTCATGCAACTCACCATCGCACTCGCCCTTCAGATTGTCGGCAATCATCCCAGTAGTACCTTCACACGACCCGTCGCCATTCGCACTGACACAGTTTCCATTGAACATATACTTCCCGGCTGCACAGACGACACAATCGTTCGACGTGGGGCCAGTGCAGGTCTTGCATGCACTAGAACAAACCGAGCAACTGCTGCTATTACTAAAACTCCCATCCGGACACGTCTGGCCTGTCGATGTCGGTTTCTGGACGATATCGCAATTGGTGTTATCCGACGCATTGATCGAAAATCCTTGTTTACATTGGATACATGTACCAGTTGTATCTGCACACTGCGAGCAACCAGGCTGACACACTAACCACAGTTCATGAGCAACATTAATCAAAAACAAGAAACAACCCGGAAACGTACCTTGACAGTCCCCGGTCGAAGTCAAATAAAACCCCTGCTGGCACTTTGAACACTTCTTCCCATCATTTCCATCCGTCCACCCCGCGTTACACGAACACTGCCCGTTATTTCCACACTGCCCATTCACACACCCACAATCCTCCGGTTTCCCAACAATGGTTTTCTTCAAACACCTCCCAGTTCCTTGAATCCCTTCGTCGCACTGATCACATCCACCAGGGCACGCCTCACACTTTGGTCCAAAGAACCCAGGAGCACAAGACTCGCAGGAAGAACCCGTGAAACCGGGTGCACATACACATTCATTCGTCGTAGGCGAGCAGATACCATTGCCAGAGCAAGTAGGGTTGCAGGTCGTCGAACGGATGTCAATCACGTCCAAGGTCGTTCCCAATGACGAAGAGGATCCAGAAGAACTAAGCGGGAGCTGCGTGACATCCGGAACAGACTCCCAGAACACCACGCGTTCGTCACCACCATTCGGTCCACCAACCACCAGATACACATTATCCGAAAGCGCGAACGACGAAGCTGTAACTTGAACTGGCTGGTCATCATCACCATTCGGTGAAGGTGTTTCGGGAAATCCAGAGTACGAAGGTTGTCCGGAGTAGCGTATACCCTCGAACACGGTCATTCCGGGTGCCATCTCCAGTTCTAGGGGTAGATTAGATGACTTGAAAGTTTGAGAGGCATTTTCAAATCCGGGGAAGGACGAGAGTGAGGCACCGGAGGAGGTAAGGACATCATGTAGGAGCTGGGGGTTCGTTGTCGAGGTGTAAGATCCTGGGAGCAGATGGAGGGGAGAGGGTGCATTGGGCGCATTCAGCGTGGCACCGACTGTTGAGAGGAAACTGTTAAAGAATTACTATGAAGGCACGAAGAGAAGGAACGTACGTGTTGTGTTCGAGAAGCCCTGGACGCATTGTCCAGCAACACATACCACAGATAATGAAGATGACTGCGCAGCTATAAGTCCTGTCAGTATCGCGCACAACATCACAGAATCGACAAGCTCACCAGCAGAATTACCGAAAAAAACGATAGGTAGAATAGCAAACAGTGTGGAAACCATAATTTCAAAATCCAGAGAGGCGAGTGTCCCAAAATCCCTCAAATCTATAATAGTCCACTCAAAATTCAAACGAAAGAATATCAAGAAAGAAAGAAAGATCGTTTCGTTAATGAGTCAAGGAACCAGACGGTCAAGCCGTATCAAGAGTCGAGGGAGCAGGTCCACACAACGCCCTGGTCGTCAGTGGGGTTGAGAGGCGTCAAGTAAATAGCAAGCGAAGTTTATAAAAGAGGCAGAGTAACGAAAGCGATCCCGGTAGCCCTGGCAGCCGTCATTGTTCCCTACAAGTAGCATGCATTTGTCTGCTGCACTGTTTCATTGTCTTAGTACAATAAGTATGTCACGTGAGCGTGTTTATACCTTCTTGGCAGTTGGATTGCTCTTTTGAGAATATTCCCAGATTCGTCACTTGGAGCGGCTGATCGAGGTGGGGCGTGCGGGATCATGAAGAAATACAATGAGAGGGCCCACTCGAGGGTGTTCCATAGAACGATCAATCCTTTACCGCACAACCGAACAGCACAGTTCTCCACTGCATCACAAGTACACGTACTGAACAACAAATGTAGAATGCAATTAGCTATCATTTTAAAACTACGAGCTCCGCGTTCTTTGACCACTATAGCAGATATTCGCGTCCCCTGTATTTGCCTACAGTCAGTCAATCTCAACTCTGCATGGCCCCTGGATCTTTGTTGGATCGAATGGAAGTTATATCTGCAATCAACTGTCGCATCGGAACTGTGGTCCGCCTTTGTAAGTCCGGATATACGCAAATGCTGTGTGCATCCGGAGATAACGTATCCGCAGCAACACCGCCCTTTGTAAGTGGTGCAAGTGCAACATCGTCCCGGAAATCGTAATTAACCGCCATTAACCTTAACCTTCGGCCACTCGGTCATTCATGGGCAAATACTTGGCTTACTCTTCAACTCTTTGTATTCCTTCTTTTCACAGTCCTGGGATAGCGAAATGACTCCGAGCTTCACATTAGTTCCTTTCCTCGAAAGGCCCGCACTAACTTTAATGTTGTTCTATACGTGTCCATGCTCCACAGCCCAAGTTGAATCTCCCACTACCCCAGGGGAGAGTCTTCCAATGTCTTCACGGCCCATTACTCTGATGGAGATCCCAAAACTCTGAATGGGCGGTCGTCGCTGTCCTTCGATTTTCGAAAACTCCCAACAACACCCGGGCAACATGCGACAGACATAGATCATTGCTACATCGTTATCCAGAGACCCGCACCCACTACAAAACTCTGAAAGTTTTAACAAGTCCCTTGTTACCCGCATAACGCGCCACCATAGACGCACTAAAATTTGCCCAGCACGGAATCAATCATCCGTCCTCATCTCACTGATAAACGACGCGTGCCCACTCAACGGACGTAGTATCTACGACCTTTCGGTCTGCTCATTACCCCACAATTCGGAACCTCGAACAATGCAGGCGGGGCGCGCTTTGCCTTCCCAAATTCCTGTTTCACCCATACCGTATCTCCACTAGGAGATTATTACTTGCCACTCTGAGATTTATTTACCTCGATAGCAGCTCGTAGACAGCGATCGATCGTGAACGCAGTCGATCTCCGTCCACCAACGGTCTAGGAAGGAACAATCACGCGCAGTTGCCTTACTTCTCTGGCATAAGAAATTCGTGAGAGATTGCAGTCTTCTATGCTCATAGTATCTACTCACAAGAAGTTCGATGGATCCCAGAAGTGTCGGGGCCTGGTTTGAAAGCTTCGGGGACACGGTGCAACACCACAAATTTCCTAGGCGAGATATAAGACTGATGAGGCGAGTGGACTGCTCAAATCAGAAACGGAAACTCGCCTCGGCAGCATCTCATCGTTGAAAAATGGATGCATCCCTGTCTTGCAACACTAATGATACACTGAGGATTTCTTTTCTCCCACCGCTTTGGGCCGTGGTGATGGACGACTTCTTAGACGAAGGTCAAACACGATCCTTAGGGCGATCCGGCCTACATTATTTTTTTCTTCTGAACACCATCGGCTAATGCCTAGATGCAGCCATGACCTGAGATGTTGTACTCACAACAAAGAAGTGGAGATACAGGAAAAACCACGACGTTAGGCAGCGATTCATCAAGGCGTATCAACGTGGCAAGCAGGCAAAATTGGTGATTGGTGTCTGGGATAGAAATGTAGTAGACTTGATCTGGCAAGCATGCGCCAGGAGATCTGTCAGAAACGAGTAGCCCTGCAAAGCAAAAACGGCCGAGGCAAGTAATAGTATCGGTGATTCACGAGAAAGGCTCATTAGCACATTTCCTTATGACCCTCCGTACAAAATGTCGGACCAATAAGACCCAATGAATTGTATCTATGCTAAATCAGAGAGGCGGCAACAGCAAGTCCAGAGAGACCCAATGGGTAGAGCAAAACCAACAGAAAAAGCAACATATGCGAGGATAATCTATACAAAACAGAGTTCATCTAGCTCAGGAGCCAATTGTACATTTCATTTGAGTTCGTATATGAAGGCATGCGTGTTAATGAGTAGTGGAGCTGTTAACAGGAGGTATCAAGTATGTGTGGGTAATCTGGAGATGAAATTGGGTTAGCTCAGAGCCATAAAGGGCGGAAAGAAATGTGAAGGTCAGAAGAAAATAGGCAATATAAGGTTTGTCTCCAGAACGGTCAGAACAGGTCTGAAAGGGTGTTCATCCCCCGAAATCCCACCACACAAAAAGGGGAGGAGAGCGATTTCAAGGATTGGATACTCACAAATGTCTAGAAGTACACACTAAATATCCATGAGATGCATAACAGATGAAATAACTGTAGAAGGAGATGTAGGTCAGCATTGGCTCTTTCCATTGAAATAGACAAGAAAAGTGACTGGTCAGCAACAATAGGCAATATGAAGTTTTCCGCTGCACCCAGAGGGGTTCAGAACAGGTCTGATGATAATTTCATCCGAGGAAAAAAAAAGATGAACCGAACAGTCGGAAATCGAAGACTCACCGATTACCAAGATCAAAGACACCAGGAAAGGCTTCAAGCCGAGATCGGCCTCATTGGCGGCATAGCCGTCGGAACAGGTGTCCATTTCATCCTCGCAGGGGCAGTAACGCCATACACCCACTCCTGCTCAAGAATATCTTCTCCATCCCCATCGATACCATCAATCATATCAAAATCCTCCACGTACACACCCACGCCAGACGCCTCATCCGGCTCCAACAAAACCTCCAGACTCGATTTCCTCTTCTCCTGTTGCACCTGGAGCTTCTTCAGTGCCTCGATGAGGTCATCAGCCAGCGGGGCAGTGTTAGGGGGTTCCTCGGGGATAGGCTCCCAACCAACCGGTGGAGAGCCTGGAGGTGAGATGAGGAAGTTCTTCTCTGCGACTGGGGGCTGGAGGTAATTTTGGGAGGGGATCGTTGAGAAAGCTGGCCCGTTCCGCGGGAGAAGTGGGTTTGGATCGGCGCGGTATACTCTTAAGATGAGCTCTTCAGATCTACCAGACGGTCGAATTAGTCATAAAAATCAACCAAGTATTGAATCCACGCACCGTTCTTTTGTCGCGGAAAGGATAATAGGATCAGACCGAAGTTTCGCAGCCTCTGCATGATCCTCTTCTTCGTACACCACGATAATCCTACTGAATCCAGGAAGTGGCACCCATTGGTTAATCGTCCCAAAGGATGAAAAATGGGAATGCAGTAGTTCCAGGATCACAGGCTCGAAAAACGATTTCGGGAGCGACGTCACTGCGAGTGTGTTTGTGCGGATGATTTCTGGCGATTGTGCTCTGGGAGACACGACTGGGCTGTTTCCACAGCTGAGAGTGACAGAAGACGACATTGCAGCCAAAATAAGGATTTGATTGCCAGTGGGTTGAGAGTTGGAATGCGAGTAAGAGAATGTGGAGGCGATTCAAGAAACAGGGTTTCATTTTATTTTCCTCCTGCTGATGATGGTTACGTAATACAAGCTGTGCAGTTTCGGTCAAGAGCTGTCCCACCGTGGAAGCCCGATTGCCCAGCAGCACAGGTTCTTCGTAGCTAGACCATGTGCGTAGCCAAATATCATCGCCCAGACGACAGTCGCAGCACCTGGCACTCCAAATGCTTGATTAGCCGTGTACTGCCCCCCCAAATCTATTAGATCCGGCACCTCCATGGTGTGCTCAAAGGCCATTAATTTATGATTGTCCATGTGTATACATATATCGAAGGTCCGAAACAGCATGTTGAAGTTCTAGTGCTGTACAGGAGATCATTACTGACGGTTCGGAACAAAGACGCAGCAAAGAGGCGAGTGCTGGTCGGGGCCCAAGGGAATGAGAGACGTTTGTAACTAGAGGGAATCGAGGAGACTATTGCCATCGCCACCGTTATGCAGTTGCGAGGAGCTGGTGGCTGGAAACAGGAACATCACTTCTCGCGCAAACGGTTTTCCACCTCTGCGCGTCTGAGTTTGAGAGCTTCCAGCCTCTCCTCCTTGCTCGCATCATATGCGACGGTTGCTTGGTTGAACCTGGTGAGGCAAATATTAGTAACAGTACTGACAAAGGCTGAAAAAGGGTGTCCATACGGATTCTCCGGAGACTTCTGGAATTGCTTGTATAAGAGTTCCTGAAATCAGTGCAGTTAGGCCGGAAACCAAGGAGGGTTCACATGCTGCGGCGTACTTTATACTGCTGCAAGCGCAGTCCCGGGTGCTGTATATTGATATGAGCCAGTGTACTTGGATTCTGAACAATTGGCTCACATCTTGTTTGACTTTTGGTAACTCTCGTTCTTGATAAGCCTCGAACGCAGCCTAATGGAAGGGCGTTAATCAACCAACCACACATAACACTAGTCAGAACCTATACCTTGAATCGACGCTATTGAAACACATCAGCCACAAGTACACAGCAGCAGCATAAATGCCAACACACCTCAGGGTGCTTCTCCAAGCCAGCTGCCTGTTGCCCCAAGCTCGCCTTATCCATCTTAGCAGTAACAACTTCCAACAACTCCAACGCATTATCAATGCCTGTCGCGCTAAAGCTCTCAACCTCCCCTTCCTTACCCTTACCCTTCTCACTTCCACTACTGACTGCTGACAGACCCCCTCCAGCAGCAATAGCCCCAGGTCCCGCTGGCCTCACAGACTCAGCCTTCTTCTTCTGCCCTGCCTTTGGCGCAGACTTGACTTTCGCCGGTGCACTGGCTTCCTCCTCAGCCAACAGCCTCGCATTTTCGGCTTTCCGCGCTAGATCTGCTTTCCTCTTCTCCTCCTTCGCTTCTTTCGCAGATTTCCCGCCCTTTATATCTTTGTCTACCCATTTTTCCGCTTCTTTGCGCTCCTAAAGTCGACGTAAGTCCGCAAAACGAGTGTTGGATAGTAGGCATTTAGGACGTACCCGCTCTGCTGCTGCAGCAGCCTGTTTCTTGGCTTCGTTCTCTGCCTTCTTTGCTCGTCCTGCTTCTTTCTTGGCATTCACGCCTTTTCCTGGCGCCATAGTGGTTATGTGTGGTGGGAGATCTGGGCAGGCAGTGGATGGGCAGGATGATCAATCGGGCCGAATCAGCGGGTTTGTCTGCAGCCGATGTGTAGTTATGACTCACATCAACTAAGTCTTTAAGCTTGCAACACGGAGCTGGATGAGCAGGCGGGCGGTGGTTGTGGGAGTCAGTGAAAGAAAAAGTGAAGTAGAGTCGTCGGATGTCTAAACTATGATGTAACAAAAATCAAGATCAGCTTAATCTAATCTTATCGGCTTAGCTCGGCTCTAACTGTCGCAACACCATGCATGTTTCTCCAGCATGGTCAACGATGAACACACCACTCCGGATGAACAACCCTCAGAACGACAACCTCTTCTTTCGCTGGAAGCTGCAACAAATACCGCCAAGCGCACACCTCTACCCCTCGGCCAGCTCGCGGTTTTGTTATACCTGAGGTTCTGCGAGGCAACCGCCATATACTCCGTGTTTCCCTTCATCAGCCAGGTATTGCCCGCTCTAATCAAAAGACTCCTCTATGGTTGAATGAATGCTCCCCAGCTCCTGCTGTCGCTCGCCGGTGGGGATGAAGGAAAGGTCGCATACTACGCGAGTATCATGGTAACGTCGCTCCGCATATTCCTTTCGACAATACCCTGACGCTGTGGTAGGACTCCGTTCGATATACCATCTCCTTAGTAACAGTCATGTACTGGAGTCGCATGTCCGACTACCTCGGCAGGAAACCTATCCTACTCCTCGGTACGGCGGCCATTGCCATTTCAATGCTATGCCTCGGAATGTCAATGACCTTTTGGGCACTTGTCACCAGGTGAGTTTTTCTTTGACTCTCAGGTGCTCTTCTCACGGAATGAGACTAGCCGATGTATCTTCGCTGCATTTAACAGCAACGGAGGAATAATCAAGAGTGCAATTGGGGAGATGACTGACGAGACGAATAGCGCAGACGCCTTTGCCCTATTACATGCCCCTTGGGCAGTTGGGTCGGCTGTTGGGTGCGTGCTATTCGCGCTCTGCAGTCTACTGTGGTTTTCTAAATTCTGCATAGACCTTTGATTGGTGGCTCACTCTCCAACCCGCATACACGTTTCCCCCTGATCTTTTCTGGGAAAATTTGGCAAGACTTTCCATACCTCTTGCCTTGCGCCACAACAACATCTATAACGACCCTCGGATTCCTGGTTCTATTCAACTGGTTTCGTGAGGTAACAAGTACCTTTGCAAAACGACCTCCAACTGACAGAACTCCAGACTCTGCTACGCAGACCCACCACTGCACCTTCCTCACCCACTCCAAGTACACAATCCCATCCAACTCCTCTCCTCTCCCTCCTCACTCCCCGCGTCCTCCTCTCCATATCCAACTATGTCGCCCTCGCCCTATCCCACATGGCATACACCGCCCTTCAACCCCTCTTCCTGGCAATGCCCATCCCAATCGGCGGACTCGCTCTCGAACCCTCTCAAATCGGCTACATCCTCAGCTTATACGGTCTCTTCAACAGCATTATACAAACCTTCCTCCTCGGTCCCTCCATACGCAGATTTGGCCTCCGCACCGTGTTCAAATCTGCCGTTTCCGCATTCATTCCTGTGTTCCTACTCTTCCCTCTCATAAATATCCACGCAAAGGTCTGGTACACACGCCAATCAAACTCCAACTCACGTTACATTGTATGGGCCCTCCTCGTATTCCAACTTGGACTCTTGTCTGTTGGTGAACTCGGCTATGGCTGCGTGTACATGTACATCACGTCTTCTGCACCCAGTAAACGGTCTTTGGGGAGTGTTAATGGGGTTGCGCAGACGGCAGTGTCGGTTGCGAGGCTTGTTGCGCCGGGCGTTGCGAATATGATGTTGGGGGTGTCGATTGAGAGGGGATGGATGGACGGGTATGCGGTTTACCTAGTGTTGAGTGTTTTGGCGGGTGTGGGAGTGGTTTTGGCTGGGAGATTGCCTAGGGGTGTTTGGGAGGCGGAAGAGGGTTAATGACGCATTTGTTTCATCCCCTTAGTTGAATATCGACTTCGGTTGCGGGGTGGGTGATAACGCTGGTGGAATACTCTGGATGTCCATACCCTTTGTATTGGATTTATTTACATCAATAGCACCGGAAGGAAATAAGTTGGGTATAGAATGTAGACCTGAATGCAATAATTGGTCCAGATTCCATCCAAAGCCCACTCCAATCGATCAAATCAAATGAGGCAGCGCTCCTAGGTGTTCGCCTCACCCCCTTCGTCAACCACCACACCTTACCCTTTACCTCGAGATTGTTAATAACGGGTCGGAACCTTTGGTCTCGACCCGTCCTCGACCCAGACATTTGGTGTACTAGTGCTTGTCCATAAAAGTCAACCTCCATCCATCCAAGACAGCGCCAGATAACGTCCAGACAGGCCGGTGTATCAAGGGAACACCGATTATATGACATAGAACCCCAAACGCTCTGCTCAGTCGTAATAAATATCCGGTTTATCTAGCCACACATGAAAGTCGCCGTCTTCGGAACGACCACGGTGAGCACCGCATATGGTTGTGGGGACAGCATTAATTGATCTTTGGCGTGCCCGGTGGGCAGTACGATGTAGAGTCTTTGAAAGGGGCGCTGACAGAGGGGACAGACATCAAATTCACATTCATCGAGACTCTCCTCGACCCTCTGACAGCACAGCTTGCCGATGGACACGATGCAGTCTGCCTATTCGTCAACGATATCTGCAACGCAGAAGTCTTGAAAGAGTTCAAAGCCCTTGGTGTGGTACGTCGTCAATCGTCACCATCCAAACGAACAAGGAACCTAATATAAACACCATCACATATCCTCATGTCTCACCCCACTTGAACAGAAATACATCGCCCTTCGTTGCGCAGGCTATGACAATGTAGACCTTGTCACCGCCTCCAACCTCGGCATCAAAGTCGCCCGTGTACCCTCCTACTCCCCCGAAGCCGTCGCGGAATTCACAGTCGGCATGATAATGACCGTTGTTCGCAAGTACCACAAAGCGTACAACCGCGTTCGCGAAGGCAACTTCCTTCTCGACGGTCTCCTCGGCTTCAACCTCCATAACAAAACCATCGGTCTCATCGGCACTGGTAAAATCGGTCTCTTAACTGGGAAGATCCTGGCCAAAGGCTTTGATTGCCATGTCATCGCGTATGACCCGTACCCGTCACCCCTGGCGAAGGAGTATGGGATCAATTATGTGCAGGAGCTGGATGAGTTGTTGCAGAGGTCGGATATTATTAGTTTGCACTGTCCGTTGACAGAGAGCACGAAGTATATCATCAATGATGATACGCTTGGAAGGACGAAGAAAGGGGTTATTTTGATCAATACTTCGAGGGGCGGGTTGATTGACACTTATGCCCTGATACGGTGAGTGGCGTCTCTTTGATTTCCTCGGTTCAACGTGCTTATCTGGGTTATGCGGCAGTGCACTAAAGCTGAGCCATGTCGCTGCTGTGGGAATGGACGTCTACGAACGAGAGTCCTCGTATTTTTTTGTTGATTCGAGTGAAAAGGTCATCCATGATGATGTTTTCGCTCGTTTGCTCTCTTTCTATAACGTCTTTATGACGTACGTCCTTTGCGAAATCCAATAATATCCCTTCGCGCTAATGTTTTCGCTGTAGAGGACACCAAGCCTTTCTTACGCGGGAGGCACTGAAGAATATCGCGGATACCACCATATCCAATCTCCTTCTACTCGAATCGACAGGAACTTGTCCAAATATTGTTGATAATGACAACTCTTGACCGAGATGGAGGGGCTAAGGGAAGAAAGGGTTCGTGTAACGTTTTCACGTACAGACGTTATAATTGAAGTTGCGGTTTGGTGGAATTTGAGATCTTTGAGAGATATATTAACGGCTCCCAAATCAAATGTTGTGACCTGTCTGCTCATACATTCTGAACCTGCTATCAGGACTGCGCTCTGACTGCTTGTCAGTAATTAAGGCATAATAATCAACGTTGGAACAGGTGTATGATCTTTGACCATCACTGTTTTCGTCATCAAACATGGACGTCATATGCCTAATCATGCCCAGGAATCGATTCCAATGAAACTGCCAACCTATCTGCTCATACGAGCGACCTAGTAGTCAGGAAAAATCGCGTTCCGATCCACTGCAAAGATAACGAGTATACACGTGGTCACTTTGTGGGAAGAATTTGATATACCAACCGATGTGAGGGGGTGAGAGACGTGTAATGGCATGGGAAGACCATGACATCATGGATCATGGATCATCGATGGCATATGTGTTCTATATTTGCGGATGTTATAGCCTCTGTTTGCGAAAGGCTGCGACAGACCTGCAGGTTCGGGCTCCAATGGTCCAATGCCCGAGCTCCCCTCGAATCAATCAAGACATTTGAAGCTATCTACCTTGGGGAGAGAATACCTGTTCTGTCGAACAGTGGAGATGAGCCACATCATTGCCGACAGATTCCACGCGAATACACGGTTACATCTATAGCGCAATACATTCGCAACATATGGATAGTCACATGAACATACGTCGCATGTGCACAAAGTTCTACATAGTACAGTATAAGCATATAGAAGTGTCCATTCAGAAGTAAAAGGTAGGCGGGGGGCATTAGAGAAGTCATCGATGTTGCGGGTCGGCAACTTGACGAGAGGATAGACAGCGATAGCAAGTTTCACTACGTAAAGCACCAAAAGGGAAGCAATTGTGCGTCGTCAGGAAGGACAATAAGTTAGACTGAGTTTCAAGAACGAAGGCGAAAGCGAAGTTGGTGGTGGAAACGGACGCGGAGATTAAAAGGTCTCAAGGAACCTTGTCCCACCCTCGAACCTAGCGAACGAGGGTGATGAAGTCGTTTCGGGCGAGGGAGACTGCGTAATATTCTGCTTGTGCCGAACAGCGAAGGGTAATGACGAGGACGGACTGGCTTCGTCTTGAGAGGCAAGCCGGGATCTTTTCGGGGGCATTGTTACTAGAGAGCTCCCGGACGATGATGTCGGTGATGACACCCGCGTATGCATGTTCGGTGGTGTAGCCATCGGCGAGGGGGCAAATGGATCCCTCTCGAAAGGAAGTATATCCCTAACGCCGTTTAGGTCAAATCTAACGCTGTAAGTCGACGTAGAGGTGGATAGACGTTGGGCACTGGGATCATTAAGGATAGAGGTGTTGATTCTATCGGCATGAGAGAGCCGATTTGCTTGCCGAGAAAGTGGAGCCTTGAGATAGTGATCATCCAGTGGCTCGACATGCCACGCATTTCTCGATGCATCAATGGACTCTGCTCGACTCTGTTTTTGGTGAAATTTGATTTGTGGTATATGGTCGTTGCTGGCAGTGCGGATAAAGGGGAGACGCTGGTAGGTGCGGTGGAGCCAAGACCTCGGCGGTGATCCGGTGTCATCTTCGAGAGGATTTACGTACGTCAACGTCCTCGGGCGCTGGTTTCTTTTCTGCAACTCCTCATCAGAGGTATTGTCTCTCCGTAGCAGAACGTATATGGCAGTGAGGGATACGAGGATAATGAGGCAAAGTACAACAATGAGTATGATGAAGCCTGAGAGACGATTTGAGAAAGCTATAAGCGCCAGCGGAATACATATTACTGAAATGATGTGTACATACCAGCAGCAGAACCCCCAAGCTTCGGGATTTCTCTGCTCCCGAGTTCGGTCATGTTCCTCGAGCTCTTGCCAACTGGTGACCCACGTCCGCTCGTGTGCCTGCGTATTTGGTAGGCCGATGATTTAAGGTGGAGGCTTTCGTGGTATATGAAACCCTAAGCTGACTTCCGATTGAAAGGTGAAGAGGGTCTCGAGACAGGCCAGAAGAGCTTTTTAGTGTGTGTTTATGGAGCCGCAGAGGACATTCGCGAGTACTAAAGAAGGGCTCCTGTGCTGGGAGACAAGGGAGAGTTGGCCGCAAGCCGCAAGAAGCAGTCCAGATTTGACTAGACGGCCCTGAGTGGCTCTTAATTACGAGTCACGGGACCTCCATTTCCAGGCTGCGTCGGACGTTGTGCTTCATTCAACCTCTCACTCCCACTGCCCATGGTGTCCCTTAACCAATCCAGCACTTTGCCTACACAGTCTATGGTAACTGACCTGTTGCCGTGGCTCTGAGCTTCATTCACAGAGGCTTTCTCCCGAGGTCAAGCACCATCTGAGAGTGAGCAAGTCTCCGACGAGTGTGTTGGGCTGTGTCAAGTCACTCCGGACACTAAGGATGACCGTGAAATCTCGGGGTAAACTCCGTGCTATAGTCTTACCTAACAAGGAGACGTCCACCGGCTTGTTTCAAATGGCCCCAAGCCCAACAAGATATTGCGGATGATCCATTATAGACCGCGATCCTGCTGGAAATTTCTATCCTTCCAATACAACCGATATGCTCGATAATTAAGTGCCTTACATCAGGCAGCAGGCAAGAACACCGGATGGCGCTACAGAATTCCTTTTTTACCGGCCGCTATGATTCAAAGCTTCTTGCCATGCTACCACCGAGAGGGACTTGGTCGAACTTCCACATTGAGTGTTGATGTGCCCTCCAGCCTGTCACACATTTATTGTATGAAGGAAATTGTTCATTAATTTTGCTCGGCCACTCTTGGTAAGGCTGCGTAGTGAGCTATCCACCCTTGCCGCTAAGGTCCTGTATACTCCTGCTTCCTCATCAAGACTGCTGGTTATGCTGTGAAAGGTGGGCAGCTAGTCATCCATTTTGTCTGCTCGCAGCCATTGTCCACACGCAGTTAGTGGAGCTTGCGGCCAGCGACGTGGTTAAACTCTGTTACTGCCATGTGCAAGGAGTGCACCTGGTAACTTAGTGGGGTGCAAACGATAGCAACGGTAACTGGAGAATTCCACTGCCTGGCATGTCTGATGTCCATGGCCTTTCAATCTTTAGCTCTGCTAGTCAAGGTTGGGGTGGGTTCATCTGATACGTCGTATCAAAGAGAATTAAGAGCACTTATGAGTAAATCTGAAAGTCAGAGTCGCTTTTGCTGCCACTAATTACGCGCTGGGGTGAATTGCGTCGGTGGCTAAAATTTGCCCTCCAAAGACTCTAACCTCTCTCTACCATCCATGGTGCATCCTGGCTGTGCAATGCTCGCATCACTTAGTCCTGCCAGGGTCCTTTTGCTGATTTCTCCCTACACTCTCCTTACTCCTCAGTATTTGGCACTTATTTTATTTTACTTTCCTACTCAAGTAACCATTTTCTAAATTGAAATATCGAGATTGTACAAATAGCATGATGATAAGTGTGCCAATGGCTGAAGAGCGATGTTGTATTATAACATGAGTAATTCATTTACCGGCATTGATCAAGTACTCAACACTGTATTTGCTGATTGAGAATATATATTAACTTAAGACGGGTAAGCGAGTGCGAGTGGATAAGACACTAAGGCTGAGCGTGAGATGGTATTCATAGAGTACTCTGCAACAGTGACAACGACTATTCATAGAGTACCCTGCAACAGTGATAGCAACTATTTGTAGAGTATTCTGCAACAGTGATAATGACTATTCATAGAGTACTCTGCAACAGTGATAACGACTATTCCCAATCTGGTCCCTCCTGCAGCATATTCTTTGTCGAGAAGCCATGGGAGGGTGGGTGTGTTCCCACCTGGGCGGCTGGCAGCAGAGCTAGCTTGCTTGTCACATTGCGCACAAATGAACACAAGAAGTTTGGTGCATGAGCTGATCACAAACTGCAGAGAATCTCACCGCTGTGCCCTGCTTGTATTTACTGAATACTCTGTCACGCGGTTCCAGTACCCCATCCACAGCCTCATATATGGCAAGTGATCGATGAAAAACAGACCATGTCCCTCTTGGTGATGGTAGGTCTCCCATTTGATAACAATCTAATGCAATTCTGGCTTTCCAATGGGAGACATTCTCCAACGGACACTCGTCCACAGCCCAACGGAGAGAAAACACGAGTATATGCACATCGGGTGCCATTCCGAATTCCTCAGCACAAGCCCGCGGTAGCCTCGGCGTTTATCTTTGCCAATGGAATTTGTTTCCTTGTAGGATTCCTGTCTTAACTCAACATCCGTGGATAACTGAACACCGACTCTATCAGCCCATGTAGACTTGCACTATAGGGATACTTTGGCATCCAATCAATACGTGATGGTGCTGGGACTTGCCACATTTCTCTCTGGTTCCAGTCAGGTGAAAGTGAATGCATATGCATAGCTTGTGCGCGGGCCTGGTGGATGCCTAAATCCACTCTTGTGAGAGGCAGGCAAGGAGACTAACTACCCACTCTACGCGAAATGATCGCCAATGTGCGGAAACAGATATTTCAAATGTGCAGTTCCCCCCTCAAGGGTGCATGTACCCCCGAGGAAGTAGCCACTTGTGCCTCCTCTTACAACTTCCGTTTGGAAATGAATCCACTGAAAAACGGCCTCGAGCAAACGAGGTCTCAGCACCCAAGCTGAAGCCAACACTCGAGGTGTGGGCTCCTCGTATAGTTATTCAGGCACCGTCAAACAGTTGGAGCTAGATTTCAGTTATTTATTGGCAATCTTAATGGAAGAAACATATTCAGCAATAGAGTGTAAGATGGCATATGCTTTTGCAAATAGTAAGTATTTGCAAAAGCATATGTCACGAGATCTATCGGTGATATCCATCAAAATAGACTTCAAGGGTCCGCATCCATTTGCGGACAACCTAAGCTCGATTATTCCCACCTTGCCGACTAAGGACCATGATCAGCCTTCCTCTGATGGCCAAGACAATTCAACTACATGTATCCACTTGATTCCGCGGAGAAAGGAAGAACTACAAGTCAGACATATCCTGTCATCGTGGCCTTCGACCACGGAAGGAGTTGGTGACATGATTTTGCAGAACGGTGAATTACATTCTCTCGGAAACGAAATAGTCGCCCTTACTGGACAGCACAGGAAATAATGGCGGGACCCCCTCCGCCAGCCTATGCATAACCACTTCTCAGATGGAGGATGAATAGGACCTGACCCTTGATAAATACATTTAGCGCCAATTTGATATATTCTACGACCGATTTTGCACAGACCTGGATCGAAATCTTGATCGATCCTGTAATATTCGATGCCCGCGACAAAAACGGGAAACATATCCCCGTTCTGTCAACGCAGGACTTGGATTCGTTTGCCAGGCAGATTGGCCCTCAGCGAGCGAGGATGAATAAAGGAGGTGTGTTAGGTCCGTGAAACCTCTGCGCTCTGGGGCTTCTCAGAGGATGTCGTCAATTTTTGGGCAGCCTATTGGGTGGACACCGCCGGTCGACGACAGCCATTTTGCCGACGGCGATTTCTACGAGGTCTATCGACACGCTTCCCCATTCTCACCATCCTCTAGTTCCTCCTCCCTCTCCAGTCTTGACACTAACCCTTCTCACTCTGGCGGCAGCAGCTCTCGCCGGCACCACGACCCAGGATGGGTCGCCCGCCCTCGAAATGCCTTCATCATATTCCGCTGCGAATATTCGCAGACTCATTCCAGACGGGGACGCCGTATTCGCCGCCCTCCTGGCTCTTCCACAGAGCCTACACTCTCCAAGCGCGCGGCCACCACTTGGAGCCAGATGACACGGGAAGAAAAAGAACCCTACAAAATTCGTGCAGAGGAAGAACGCAATGAGCATGCACGCAAGTACCCTGACTATCGTTTCCGCCCTCAACGCCGGCCTGGCGTTGGAGGCAGAAGATTTAACACGCATCATTCTATGTCCTCTGTCGCTGGCTTCTGCCTCTCCCCTGAAAACGCCCGCGAGCCCTGTAGGGCCTCAGTGTCGTCCGGCTCGTCCGTTTCTGCCAGTTCGCGCCCTTCAACCTCTGACGCATCTTCTGACTTGGACTTTGAACAACAAGGATCGGCTTCAGGGTGGACACTTCCCTCGGCCTATAACGTGCCTAGTGTGGCCTCGAATAGCAATAAATCGTCTCTAGAGGTAAACCAAACCCTCCCCTGTTTACTGGACACGGCATTGATGTCTGCTTCGTCCCAGACTTTGCATGCTGCCTATATTTCAGGACAACTCAATGGCTTGTCGACTCCCAGCTCTCCCGACCAGAGAGTAGATATTCCTGACGGTGTTAACATCGACAAGCCCTCCCCCATTACCCCCAGCCCTCCGTCGCCCCTGAGCTGGAGTGGAGAACCACCAGCGTCCGTTGCGATAACCGATGCAGGGGCTTTTGGACCCGTCTCTGCATACAGGAAGATGGAAATCACAAATCCCCAAATTTCCGTCGTGGCCTCTGATGGGCAAGACCCTTGTTCCCAATGCCCTGCCGTCGAAGGGACCTGGTCTTCATGTCTCGTGCTCCAGTATCCTTCGGTTTCTGGCCAGATGGTGGATACCATCGGCCTTTGTGGTTCCAACACTTCCCTTCCAGTTATCTCTGATTACACCACGCTGGGCGGCGCAAATCTCTGTGTGACTGATGGCGCCACGGGCGGGAACGATTTTGGAGCTTTCTAATCAGAACCATAGCACGAGAAAGCGCTACAAACGGCTAGCTAGCCTGTTTGGCCTTCATACCCCCTTCCCCCGCTAAGGTTGTAAAATATTTTTGGTATCCTTCGTGTGGATGCTTCTATCGACGTGGCGTTCATTGCTTCCAACTAAGCATACACAGTCTGGGGTGCTTGTCCCTCGTTTTATCTTGTGTATATCTATTGGTGGATTCTCGATGTAGTATAGTTATTGCGGTTTATGGTCTATGGTAATAATCCCTCCTCCCTTTGGCTTCGGTGTCCCTATCCTACCCTTGTACCATTTTCTTTGTCCTCCACTTCTTCCCTATTCCCATTGTACACGCATTATGGGGCAGACACTCAGATCCGCGAAGTCTCATTTTTCGGGAATATTGGTTTAGTTAAGTGCTCACTACCCACTGTCTTATACATTGATTATACTTGACGGAGCTGGGATCTCTGGAAGTCTCTGGTAGACAAGAAGAGACTCGAAGGAACACACTAACGAAGCTTTCTCACGGATCACCGACACTACTCGCCTCCATTCTTCAAATAAAACCACTTCTGTCTTGCGGATCCGCATTTTACAACCCCAAGCACTAATTGCCGACTTTGTTGTCTGTCACACTTTGAGATGCCTTGATATGCCGCGGCTTAGCATAACCTCATCTTTGTATCTCCGTTCATTGGAGAACCGACCATCAGCTACGCTTGGGGAGGGGACATGGGGCACGGTTCTACGATGTTTCCGGATGATCCTGTCTCCTGTGACTGTGGCTATATTCGCTTCTCATTGGTGCGCTGGATAAAGGCCGGGCACCAAAACACGGATTTATGTTGATTGGCTTAAGGCCGTGAACACGGGTATAGGGTATAGGTCGTGTACATGATATATAACCGCAAAAATATCAATGCCAAATCGCCGTAAGCAATATATCACTCGCCTGATATCCGTTCATGAATTCACCATTCCCATGCAGCTTAAAAACGGTGGAAAATCGGCACCCTTCAACACACTATTCGCGTTGAAAGTTAAGGGAACGCTCATTATCCAACGTGTTATCAGGTCCTGCAGGTTAAAGGTGTCAGTCAGAAATTCCACTCTCGACATATCTGATTGGCAAAAAACAGCCGAAAGAGCAATGACATACCAAAGCCGCCTCCAAGCGCTCCGCTACCACTCGGAGCCAGATGACACGGGAAGAACAAGAACCCTACAGAATTCGGGCAGAGGAAGAATGCAATGAGCACGCACGCAAGTACCCTGACTATCGTTTCCGCCCTCAATGCCGTCCTGGCTTTGGAGGCGGAAGATTTAACACGCGTCATTCCATATCCTCTGTCGCTGGCTTCTGCCTCTCCCCTGAAAACGCCCGCGAGCCCTGCAGGGCCTCAGTGTCCTCTGGCTCATCCGTTTCTGCCAGTTCGTGCCCTTCAACCTCTGACGCATCTTCTGGCTTGGACTTTGAACGATAAGGATCGGCTTCAGGGTGGACGCTTCCCTTGGTCTATAATGCGCCTAGTGCGCCCTCAACCGTTTCTGGAGGTAAGTCAAATCTTTCCTGTTTGCTGGACACGGCGTTGATGTCTGCTTTGTCCTAGATTTTGCCTGCTCCCTTATAATGCAGGACAACCCAATCGCTTACTGATCCCTAGCTCTCCCGACCAGAAGATAGATATTTCTGACCGTATAACCATCGACAAGACCTCCACCATCACCCCCAGCCCTCTATCACTCTTGAGTCGGAGTGCAGAACCGCAAGCTTCCGTTACAATAACTGGTGAAGATGTTTTTGGTCCCGTCCCTGCATATACTAAGATGGAAATCACAAATCTCTCAGATCCTTTCGTAACTGTTGATGGGCAATGGGCAAAGTCCTTGTTGACCTGGTCCTTACATTTTGTGCCCCAGTATCCTTCGGTTTCTGGCCAGATGGTGGATACCATCGGCCCTTACGATTCCAATACTTCCCTTTGAGTTATCTCTGATTACACCACGCTGGGCCCAAATCTCTGCGTGACTGGTGGCACCACGGGCGGGAACTATTTCGGAGCTTTCTACTTAGAACCGTAGTACAGTCGCCTCTGTCCTAACCCATACCTGTCCTAACCCATATTCTGTAATAACCCTTAGGATTTCCGTGTGACGAAGATTGTTTGCAGGGATTTGTATTGAAGCAAAAACCCATAACTCCCTGATACCCCATACCCCATAACCATTTCGGCTCGAAACCCCATAGCACCCACTGCCATAAATAGTATTATAGCATGTTAGGATAGTAACATTTGGGCCTTTCATCATCGTAACCTGGAAACCGGGAGGAAACTCAGAAGCTGTAAAGATTTCACATCTACTATGTCCCCTACTAAGTCTAGTCCTACACTCATCCAAATTCTTGAGCAATGCTACTCAGTGCCGAGCGAGAAGTACTTCCACAACCCTGATCATGAGCAAGGGTAAATTGATGATGGAACAAGCAGATATTTTTCAACGCAGTGATGGAATCACACAGGATGCAGGAGATCAACAAGATCAATGGCAGAGGGGACGGGCACATTGGAGGATGACTCAGCTATTGAAACCCCTTGTCCCAAAGATCTTTTGCAGGCTTCCACTCTCGTAATTGCCTCGCAACAATCTCCGATCCATTTTCTCGCGAGCTGGAACAATATTGCTTTTAATTGTGAACTTCACTTAAGAGGGGGCAGCTAACTTGGTACAGACACGGATTGACGAACGACTATTTCGTTAAATCTGGGAACTAGAACATTCGGAACTACTTGTTTTCAGTGTTGTAGGTAGCGATTATGGCTAAATAAATGTAATCAGAATTTCAATCGATTTTCTAATACCATTTTTTTCGCATCTCTCTCATAACACGTCATAACCCATGGTGTTCGGACCTTCCACCAACTACTATGGGTTAGGACAGAGGCGACTGTACAAGAACGACCAGCCAGCCCGTTTGGCATTCCACCCTCTTCCCCCACTAGGGTTGTAAAATATTTTTGGTATCCTTCGTATGGATGCTTCTGTTGATGTGGCGTTTCTAGTTTCCAACTAAGCGAACACAGTCTGCTGTGCTTGATCTCTCGTTTTATCTTGCGTCTACCCTTTGGTGTATTCTCGATGTAGTATAGTTTATGTTCTAAGGTAATAATACCTCCTCCGTTGTCTTCAGTGTCCCGAATTTCTACCCTTGTATCATTTCCTTTGCCCTACATTTCTCCTTCATTCCCATTATGCAAGCATTATGGAGCAGACACTCAGATTCACGAAGTCTCGTTTATCGGGAAGGTTTGATTAGTTACACCCTCATTATCCACTATCTCATACATTATTTCTATTCGACATATGTGGGTCTTTTGGAAGTCTCTTCTGGACAAGAAAGGAATCGAAGAAGTATACTAACGAAGCTTTCTCACAAATCACAAACACTACTCGCCTCCACATTTCGAATAAAGCCACTTTTGTCTTGCGGATCCGTGCTTTTCAACCCCTGGACATTGATTGCCAATTTCGTTGTCTGTCATTTTGAGATGCTTTGAATGCTATTGCTTGACGTAACTTTATCTCTGTATCTCCGTTTATTGGAGGAATTGATCATCAGCTATGCTTGGGGGAGGGGACATAGGGTATATGTTCTGTGTGGCAATGGTCACATTCTCTTCTTACTGCTTGAACGTGCCAGATAAAGAAAGGGTACCAGGACACGAAGTTATGTTAATTGGTTTTGAACAGGGTATAGGTCAACAGTGTACATAATATATAACCGCAAAAATATCAATGCCAAATTGCCGTAAGTAATATATCAGACTTCCGATATCCGTTTACGAATTCACCATTCCCGTCCAGCTCAAACGGGCGGAAGGTCAGTATCCTTCAACGCACTATTCGCGTTGAAAGTCAAGGGAACATCCATTATCCAACGTGTTATCAGGTCCTACACAGTAAAGCCATAAGTCAGAATTTCGACTCTTGACACATCTGTTCGGTGAAGGACAGCCGGAAGAGCGAAGACATACCAGAGCAGCCTCAGGTTGATCGTAAGGAACCATATGTCTGAAAATTGCGTGGTAGCGGGTGCCGTTTCGTTAGTATGGCCAAGCATGGCTATATCAGCCAGGAAAAGGGTCGTACCCCGCATCAAAGACATTAACAAATGTGACATTTCCTGCAGTGTAAACGTTACCACCGGCGCTGCGGACTTCACCCGCCTCTAGAGCAGATTCAAAGGTTACCCAGGGAACGGATTTGGCAGACCTAAATTCCGGTGAAAATTGTGTCTCAAGTTGCTCTACCCATCGTTCGTTGCCCTGACGAGGAATCATAATAAGAAGAGTTCGATTTCGCAAAAACAGATGAACACACAATATAGTTGCACATCATATCTATAGCATACGGTCACCCCTCTGGAACAAATATTTCAAATGGAGACCGACGTACCAGCATTACCAGCATAGACAAGAAGCCGAATACCGTCGTTGATCATGTCGGGCAACAAACTCGCAGAGTTACGCATCCCGTCGCCGTTCATAGTGAAAGCACGATTGACCTCCATGTTGCAAGATTCGAATGTCCTCTCCGGGTTAACACCCAAGGCAACCTTGTTCCTGGGATCATTCATCCAGGTCTCAATCCATTCCATCTGTTTATAGCAAAGATTGCCGTCCTTTTGCCTATCGCACTTCTTCCTGACATCGTATGGGTTGAGGCCAGTCTCTGAACGCAGAAAAGTCAGAAACGTTCAAAACAGAATCAGTGACGGAACGTGCGCATCAAAGGTCCAAAGAGCTGCGTGTTACAATAGACATTGGCGGGCACGCAAGTCAACCGGGAGTCAAACTGATAGCAAGACTTGATCAAGCGCTGACAAGTAGGAACTTTGGTTCGCAAAGCTTGGCACTGCACGCCCTGAGGATCATCATAGATGGGAAATGGGCCGTCGCAAACGTAGTCAGGAATAGAGCCCATCTGGATGTATGGGTCTGTGAGGCCGTTCGCAAGGATCACAGACGCGAGATTGATGTGCTTGAATCCTGGGGTGGGGGCAACCGCAAGCTGTCGGTTGCCATCGTGAATGACCTTTGCAATGTTAGGAGCATAGGTTCCACCGTAACTCTCGGCAGCGATATGGAATGGCTGAGTGGAGTACTGAGGGAATCGGTTGAGGAAGAGCTCGAGGAAGGCGTGGACGTCTTTTCCAGCGACTGGACTAGTGCTGACGGATGTTCCGTCATCGGCATAGGAAAACCCGACGTTTACGGGTTGGTCCAGGAAAATGATATTGGCGTGAGTGTTCCAGCTGAAGGGGTTGCGAGTGGTATTGTGACCGTTGTCTGCAATATTGCAAGGACCGAGTTCGAACAACAGCCCAGTCGACGAGCTGCACCCCGGTCCTCCATTGAGCCAAAGGAGGAGTGGAGCGTCCTCTGGTGAATTTCTCGCCTCGAAGAACCTTTGGTGGAGTATTAACGTTATCAGTACAAACCACAGCCATCAAGAACTCACCAGAAGAACAGATGTTTATTGTTCGCAATATCAAGATAACCAGAATATTGCTTAACGGATGGATCACAGAGTTCGGGCTCAGTAACCCTCAGTTGATAAGTGCTTAAAGCAGGGTGTGAAACGAGTTCATCTGAATGCCATCGACGTCATTAATCCATACTGAGCGAAGCTAAACTAGCACACTCACAAAGCAGATTATCTTGCTTAATGTATTCCTTCCCTGCGTGGATCCACTTCTGCATATTGACCTTCCCTTTCAGGATTGCCTTCTTTCCGTCCTCGATGTAGTCAAGGATGGAATGCTTCATACTATCCCCAGCCCAGAACGCATCCTTCAATGGACTCTGATTGAGAACTGCTTGGGCCTCATTATAGGGTGCTGCTGAAACAAGAGAGCAGCAGAGCGAGACGAATGCAAGTAACGACAACTTGGACTTCATGAGGTGGGAATTAAGCAGGAAGGCAGATCGTCACCAATGAGGAGGGTGAGCTGCCTGTGCTGCGGGTCATGTGGCAAGGACGCGACGACGGCCACGTGAATTTGAATCTGTGAGCGCTTGAGAGGAAGGCTCCTTGCTCAAATTTTTGAACCCGCACGACTTCGCTGTTGACGCAGACTTCATCTCAGAGGACGATATAAAATCCTTGGCTGTCCAACTTGGACTTTCAGAGGACATACTTTGAATCAAGGAAATGCCGGAGGAATATATATTTGACCCACCTTGGACTGGATCCAGTTTTGCGAGGAAGGCACACTGGCTGCAAAGGCCGATGTTTCTCAGGCCAACGGTTACTGGTGTCGTGCGTCCTTAACTTGAGGTTCTGGAGACCCCTAGGAGGACAGTCGCAACTTGGAATACCCCGCCCAATAAATCTTCAAGTTCTGTGCTCTAACCTTCCCGACCCCGATCCGGCTGGTGGGCGTCACCGACGGTCGATTTCACAGTTGGCAACTGGGGTTCTGTGCATTGTATTATTCTACGAGCTTTATTGCTCAAAGTTCTGTCTTGCAACCTGGTCACTTCACCCCAGGAACAGCGTGCCCATCGTTATTCATTGACTACCCACGTTGTGGCTCATAAAACCAGACTCAACACCTAGCGATCTGTATGACCTCCGGACATATTCCTAGAATCGACGGACCTATGCTAAGTCAAATATAAACACATCTTCGAGGGCGTAATTCACGACGTGTGCCCAGGTACCTACCGGCAAGCCCGCAAGGTTAAAGGGCGAGTACATGCTGAAATCTCGAGCATCTGATCGGTAGGTTCTATATACGTCCACATCACTACATCTATACATACAGGACACTGTTCATCTAGAACGCAGTGGGCGAACACTTTAGCCTTCGAACAGATGTACCTGGGAAACCGTTAGATCGGACCCGCCCATCGGCTAGGCTGCCTGGAGAAAGGTAGGCACGCGGCACGAAACCCATAATAACTGAAATCGAGATGCAAGTCCGTTGCACATCGCCTGGTCAATTGTATCACGCGGAGTCTTTCCTCCAAAATGGTCAAAGCTCGCCAAGGAAAGGAGTTGATATTTACGCCGTGAGCGAATACTTATCAAATCTAACGCGTGATCTGGGGAGCCCACCACAATCCGAAAATGTGAGAAATCCTGTGAGTAGTGGGAATTTCGATGGGAGTGGATTTCAAAACAGTAAACAATACCCATAACGGAATTTGCAATGTCTGTAATCAGCAGCTAGCAGCTAGGTTTCGGAACAGAGAGCCAACGTTCGGACCCGAGTCCCGCCCACCGTGACTGGTGCCCGCCCACACAGGAAATTTTATTTGCATCTTAACAGGGTACCCTCCGGAGGCCAAGGTCTTATCCGGAACCCATAGTTCCGCAATTTTTATCCGAAAATGTGCGGAGGTTTCCGATAAATCTTCATATTTCTATCCGAATTTGATCAGGCATACCCCCCAAATTTCGGGGGTCCTAGTACAGCGCGGCAAAAACGAATGCATCACCCAGTGAAGTGTTTTATCTGCCGACGGTACGTGATTGGTCGATCCATGCAACAATTCGCTCAGGCACTTGAGGTCATACCACGATCCTGCATTCTATGCATTCTAGGGCATCCAACACCGCGGAGAATACAAACACAAACAGAAAAGACCTTTAATCGACCTCATCGTTGGCCATTATAGAAGTCACGAGCTGAGCACAAAGGACGTGTCGTCATAGATATCTCCCAAACATTGTCAGGTGTAATTGGTAACACCGAATATCTCGCACCGTCAATCGTCTTCACCTCGGAGAGACGGGTCCTTGAAATAGTCTTAAAGAGGTTCAATCCCCAGATCCAGCATTCTGTCGTTCCCAAAGTCGCGGTCGTCCAGATCGCATCTGGTCACTGGTGAGACCAATGAAGAATATCCGGGTTTGGCGGATCCGGCCTCGATACGTCCAAGAAAAAGTCTGCCAAAAATCGGTGCATCATTTGAGGGGATTAAATGAATAATCTCCATTTTTTGAGTCCACGGTTCAATGTATTTGCATCCTGATGAGGAAGGACTCGGATGTAATTGAGTCGCATGATACTAGTAAGATACTTAGCAATGTCATCCAGCTGTCTGAATTACTAGTAACCCGGAGGTCTTTCCAGAGAGTGGATTAGATGACTTACCGATTTAGCAACGCGAGAAGCAATAGCTGCAGGGTTACGGAAATTCGACATTCACACTCCAGAATTTCCATTGGTTGCAGGCACAAAGTGAAGTTTCCCTCGTTGGGATTGGCAAAGTGATGGGGCCAATAAATTCTTGACATATGATAGGACACGGTGCAGTCAAGGATCTTTAAAGTTCACTACTGGGGGCATCCCCAGGCGAGGAAGAAAAAATAAGGAGAGTAAATACATAAGAAATAATGAACCCCACGGATAGCGCAATTATCTTGAAGCCAAGGGCATCAACAGCTCCCAATGAGACGGCAGCGACCAGTGCCTTCTCCAAGCCTCTCGACATAGCATCTAAACTGAAGAGTTCACGTGCCCGCGCCTTACCTCGAGCAGACAAAGCCTCTTTTTCGCGTGAGGGAAGGCTAAGAATTTCTTGTAGGGTATCTGCCCAGATTGCAGGCTCCGGAGGACGGAGCCAACCGGTACGAATATCAGATGGTGCATCAACGATGCTTTCGGTCGGCCCACCACTATCGCAAGCCAATATTGGCAACCCGCAAATCATTGCCTCCACGGGGCCAATGCCAAAGTGCTCATTGGCCGGGGTATAAAGAAGTGCCATCGTGGATTGGGCATTAAGCAGGGCTGTTCGTTGAGCGGTAGTGAAGTTGAGAAGGAACAGGATGTCGGGTTTGGATTGTTTAGTATACTCAGGAACTTGGACCGTGGATATCGCAGGAGTTTCAATGTTATATGTCAGAGAGTGTGTTTCTGCAAGCTTAATCAGGGAACTCAGTGTTCGGATATTATCTTGAAGTCGGGGGTCGTAACCGCCTACGCCAGACTTTTCAAAACTGTGAGGGACAGTCTTGAGTAAATTTTACTTGCCTGCAAGGACGAGACGTAAATCCTGTGAGGACGACTGCTTCTTGACGATGGCAAATGCCTCAATTGCCAGTGCTGCATTCTTTTTCTTCTCGAAACGATTCAGAGATATCAAAGTGGGCCTCTCCCTAAATCGTCTTCAGTACCCCAGATGCGGGAACGAGAAAACTTCACAAACGAGGTGATTTTCGATATTTCGGGATCATTCGTGTCCACTTGGGATACATAAGCTTGGATGTTGATGCCTGGGTATACGATTTCCGGAGTCTGTGATATCGAAGGGAAATATGACTTGAATACGCGTGCGGTGAACTTCGAATTCGCCAAAATGATATCGGCCTGTCCTTGTAGATATACATTACACAAGGTCATGAGAGAAAAACAAGGAAAGCTCACTCGTCGTCAGCTCTTCCAACCAATCCATAGGATAACGATACACTCTCTTCAACAGACTTCCTTGCTTCTTTACTAGATTCCCGTCAATAAACGCGCCATTTGCCAGGAGCTTGTCGGGAAAATGACAGTAGAACACTACGCGCGTATTCCCAATACCTCGTAGGAAAGGGACGCAGGTTGAGAGTTGGTCAACGAAGTAGACATCGTACGTTGGCGCCCATGGTGTCAGAAGATGGGTAATCAGATGCAGCTGTCTTGTATGAGCGCATAGAATATGGAATTTCCCTCCAAAAGATCTTGGGAGTGGCGGCTTGATATAATGGACTTTCAGACTGCCTAGGGATGGAATCTGCGTCAGGAAAACTCACGCTTCAGCACACCCGCCACGCACCGTCCTTTGTTTCCTCGAAACAGTGATTTGGATCCCAGTGCGAAGTATATATATCGACCGAATGTCCTAAGTTTTGAAGTCCGAGAGCCGCGTCGACGACCAAACGCTCAGCACCCCCTGATATTCAAGCCCGTTGTTCAGCAAGCATTTTATCAGCGGAAAACTGGTAGAGCGTACCAATTCCAAGATCTGGATGGAGGAATGCTATGCGCAAAGGTCGAGAGGACATAATGGAAGCGGTCGTTGCCCAAGTAGATGTTGCATTGATCCAATGGGCAATCCCGAGGTCAATGTGGACACGTGTTTGTCCTTGGCAGGCTCATAAATTGGAAAAATCAGGAGGCATGCAAACCCTCGAAAGCCTTTTAACGCCATGATACACACATATCGTAAGTGCAGTAAGTGGCCACGGCTACTTCCGAGCCCGACACACAACGCCATTTTGTAAGAACTTGGGTCCTTGGTGCCTGAGTGGAAAACACGTCCGATATCGACCTTAAGCGCATGGAGGACGGGGGATTTCTCGTGTTATATGGTTCCGATTTCTATGCACTATCTTAAGATCCTTGAGTACCCATTAAAGCGAACAAGTCCCACTCTTGGGAAGGACAAAGAACAGTGACGCTGGCGTTGTGTGTTAGTCCGCGTGACATCTTCCATTTTCATTTCTCTGTGGTAATGTATTGAAGAGCGGACTTCGAAGCGCTAGGTGCAACAAACGCACTTCTACTCCCATCTCGCTCACGTCGAATACCAAAATACCTCTCAAACACAGCAAGATGAGCAGGGTGTCCTGGCACCCAGAGCCACAGTCGGACCTAAAGACTGTCCTGGAGTCCGAGATCAAGTACGGTCTATTCTACTCTTCTATCCTTCTTTGATAGATCACTCAACTTTGACACTCTTTTCGTATTCAATCGTCACCTTCAATAGGGAGTGGCATTTCCGTGAGTCCAAAGTACCACGCAGGTTGTTACTCAACCTATCATGTCATCAACTTTTGTGTTGCCCGTAGATATCTACTTCCACCAGAACAATAAAGAAGAACATCAAGCCGCACTCAAGCTCCGAGACGCTGTTCTCCGCCTTCGTCGAGACGGAGCATTTGTCGCCGTTCCCTTGGCCCGTGTCAATACAGCCCCTATGGGTCCGCACCCTGTCGGTCAGTAACCCATACGCATCCTTGGATTTGATTTATTGGTTTCCACCTCGTTTTGAGTGTGGATGTTTGCATATTGAGGGCTGAAGGGACTAATTTCATTACTAATATTTTACTTTCCTGGGTGTTCACAGGTTCATACGAAGTATGGTGCCCAGCTGAAACCTTCTCAGCCGTCTTCTCGTACATGTGCCTCAACAGAGGCAACCTGAGGTACTTCCGTTCATTCGTCAGGTTGGAACAAGACACCAATCGTTCCTTCTAACTCTCAATACAGTGTTCTAATTCATCCCTTGACACGGGAGGAAGTGAGTTCAATCCAATCTCTGAGACTCGTTCCACTGAGTGCTTACCATGTTTTTAGCGACGGTAGGTGGAATTTTGAGACAAAACCTCAACGGAGACAGTCACGAACAATGTTTTTTTCAGGGATCATGAACACCGGGTTACATGGTTAGGGCAGCCTTATGCTCTCGACCTCTCGAAGCTTCCAGTCTACTCTGAAGAGCTACCACTTCAATATCCCGCTTTAAGTACGTTTCATTCCTTGCCGCGGTGTATATACCCTAATTCATCTCATCGCAACTAGGGCTAGGCTACTCTGGTCCAGTAACTCTCAGCATCGAGGACCGCCTCAAGGTTGGAAACAACATCGAAACGATCCTTTCCACAGACAAGAATGCTGCGAAGGCACCACCCAGAGATCCTTCTCCCTAACAATCTCTCACGTGCTGCTTAATATCCGTATTACGACTTGTGCATTTTTGTACAAAGTAGTGACAAGTGAAACAAAGCGGTCTATCAGAGTAATAGCAGGTCCACGCTAAGAAATGTACGCGAAAGCAATCATGAATGTAGCATATGTGCTCTATGATGTTATCCAGGTATTCAATGTGCAACGTGCGATAAAATACAAGAGGTGTAAGTAAATCTACTTCAAAAACCCTACACAATGTCGACACTTGATGTTTCTGCCCATTCGCCGAAGAGCAGACTAATACTCTCACCATTGTGAGTTCTACGGATGCTCTCGGCGATTGTTGGGCTGATATCGATGGTGATTAATTTTGAGCACATGCTTTGGCGTTGCTTTTGGGGAATGGTGTTGGTAACCTAAGGAATTGAGCAAGGATTCGCGCTGGAGTAAAAGATACCACATACCACAAGTCGCTCAATGGGAAGTGCATCGATCATACTCAGGTTTGTTTCTGATAGGAGACCTAGATGGACAAAATTCCCTCGGTCAGGTGCTCCGGCAGTAAAGCACGCACAAAACCTTACCATGTGATATCAAAGCATGGACGGATTTGGCACCATTCTCGTGCAGGGTTCGAGCAGCAAGGGAGAGAGTGGTCCCAGTGTCAATCATGTCATCGAGGAGGATCGCGACCTATTGCCATGTTCAATGAGGACAAGATGACGTACTTGTACTCCGAAAAGACACGCACCTTATCTTTTACGTCTCCAACAAGAATCTCCATCCGTTCCGGAGCAGTTTCAGATTTTCTGTCACGCTTCCGATGGATCAAGGCGAATTCAATGCCGAGTTTATCTGCCATCGCGGTCGCACTCGAGAACGCGAGAACGCGAGTCAGATACACCGAACAAATAGAAAGCATGAAACCAGGGCACATTACTCACCGTTTAGCACCACCAGCGTCCGGACTGACAACGATGCCATTCTCCCAGCCCGGAATATTCCGCTTGATATAGGAAATCATCAGAGGCTCCGACCAGAGGTTATCCACAGGAATATCAAAAAATCCTTGGATTTGACTGGCATGGAGATCCATCGTGATGACATGGTCACATCCTGCCACGACCAGCATGTTCGCCACCAACTTGGCCGTAATGGGTGCACGAGACTTGTCCTTCTTGTCCATACGAGCATAAGGGAAGCAAGGAATGACGGCAGTAATTCTGCGTGCTGATGCTGTCTTACACGCGGAGATCAGAATGAGAAGTTCCATGAAATTATCGTTGACATCGCCACAACCGGACTGGATGATGAAGACATCCTCGTCACGGACGGACTCTGAGATTTTGACATTAGTTTCGCCATTGGAGAACTTTTTGACTGTGACGGGTACGAGTGGGACGTTGAGCCTGGTATTGTCAAACACAAGTTTGGTGGAAGGCGGTTTAGGTGATGTCCCGAGAGAGCTCACCGCTCGGCCACAGTCTGGGCGAGCTCGGGGTGGCTATTCCCTGACCAAGACTGATGAGAGCTGAGCAATGCAAATGATCAAGGCAACGTACCCGTCAAGATGCGAATGGAGTTGTTGTGGTACATGTTGAATGGATAGAGGGGGACTATAAGTTAGTACATGAACAAGAGGGGATGTGACTGAGAACGAGAAGAGGAACGTATAGCTTGTAGCCAAAACAAAAATTACCATCAGTAATAAATCTTTGTGTTTGTTCCGTGCAAATAAACGTCATCGCCACTCCAACCACCCCAGCGCTGAGCCTCACGTCAAATCGGCGCATCCCATTGGCCCAACGATAAACGTTTGCATTTAATTCAATACAGATCTATCATGAAGGGGGCATTCGGATTGTGATATTTTCTACCACATACTCCGAGTCTGCATATCCCAGCACCTGCGTCAACAAGGAACTGCAAATAGTTCCATCAGCTTGCGGAAGTGAGATAACGGAACAAGCATACCTGTTCAAACCCTTCACCCGCGCAATCTGCGCCGAGTTGTAGTTGGCCAGGCCCCGCCCAACCTCGATCACGTCGGCTTCGGCATATTCTGGACTCCTATCCACCAACACTACATCGTCTTCCGGAACTGGGTTGGAGCTCCTGGTACTTGCACTCCCTTCTGATGCCATCGGTGTCAGTTTTGAAATACCCGCTGCAGTTGGGGTTCCCGGCCTCGTCAAACCCAAACCTTTCGCATAGTTCTCGCGTGCAGCCTCTTCAGATGAAGACGAAACAGAGTCACCCTTACGGATACAAATACGGACCGCCTGACCAGAAGCAAAAGCACCAATTACACCGCGAACTCCCACGGCCAAGAGACGTCCACCAGACTCCCGGCGTGATAGGACCAAATGCGCACCGGCATCAATGATCACGCTTCCCGAAGGGAATAGCGTATGACTAGTCCAGGACTTGAGGTCACGCAACGGTGTTGGCGAGGCCGTAAATACCGTATGTAGGGGTCGAGGGATGACGGGAGTCGAGTGACCACTCACTTCGCAAGCTTGATTTAGACTGGCATCGCGTTTGGTCAGTGTGAGTGTAGGGCTGGCGCGGCCAGAGAGAGGTTCCCGAGGAGTTGAGGGAGCCGAGAAGCTTTTTGAGGAGTTGCGTTGATGGTATTCGATGATGCTGAAGATATTTTCGGGGTGTTTGCTTGAAGTGATAATCGTAGTCACACCAGCCGCAGTGGCGATGTCCGCCGCGATCAGTTTCGTCTCCATTCCGCCAGTACCGAGATTCGACCCCAGCGTTGTTGTGCTCACTGTGCCGAATGCGTCTGAGAATTGAACTTGGCCAGACGGAAGTGTTACCCACCCTCGGAACGGATGGCAGACACGGAGTTTACGACCTCGATCAGTTTCGCGTTGGGGTCCTTGCGTGGGTTTGTCGCATACAAACCATCGACGTCAGTGAGAAGGAAGAGATAATCCGCATGGATCATAGCACTAGTGATTGCAGAAAGGGTATCGTTATCTCCAAATTTGATTTCCTATTCATATGCGGATGCGTAACTAGAACGTGGTTCCGTATGGGACAGCTACTTACGCTGACAGAGACGGTGTCATTTTCGTTAACGATGGGAATGACACCCATGGATAGCAGTTCTTTGAACGTGTTAACGGCGTTGAGATACCGCGTCCTCTATAAGTAATGTGAGATAAATGGCATCCACATGGTGAAAGCAGTCCTGTCCAGAGCTAAAGACACTTACATCGGAGATATCTCCCCTCGTTAGTAACACCTGCGCAATAGGTTGTTCCAACTGTCCAAACAGGTTATCCCATAGCGCAATCAACCGTCCTTGTCCAATCGCGGCGAGTGCCTACGGCCAAAAAACCATCTATCACTCGACAAACGCAAATATGGCCAAGGAACTTCAATGCTATATACCTGCTTGCCCGAGAGACTCTTTGGCCGACTTGGCATATTCATCCTCTTCAACCCAACCCCAATAGCACCAGAGCTAACGAGGACAACTTTATGCCCCTGTGTCTTCAACTGTATAACGGTCTCGACAATGGACGAAAGAGTAGACAGCAACGGTTGGTGCGTCTTTTCATGGACAATTGAGGAGGTACCTGTGTCTCGTGAGTATTTCCCGAGTACACCAATACTGGCCAAGTGGCACACCTAGTTTGATGACAACGGTACAAGGCGGTCCATGTCTCGAATTCGAGCGCCCCATCACTATTTTTCAAGTTTTTGCGGCCGTCGGAACACAACTCTGACCCAAGGGGAGACGATCACTTCAAGTCGCAAGCTGTTGAGTGCAGATGAGTCTTGGCAAGGGTTTCCTCACTGCCAGGATTCCATCCAATCCGACTCGTCGCGTACACAAGTGCAAATAACGAAGTTGTCTCATCCTCAGAATCCGGTAGCCGGTGCTGTTTTCACTAGGTGCCAATCCCTGAGTCACCTATCTTTCCGCAACTTCAGATGCATCGATTTTGCTTGAGTTAACACTCATTATTCTAATTCGCGGGTAAATGCATTCAACAACAAATTGGATCCTATTCACTTCGATAATCCTTCATTGTGTAGCATATGTCAAACTAAAAGCCTACTGAGTCCACTTCCGGACTCCTCTCACAAACCAAGATATCCTATCATCATATGATTGGTCCAGGAGCAGCAATAGGTTCCTCTGGTGCTGGTGGTGTCGGCGGGAAAAGAGGGTCCAAAGGAATAACAGGTTCCTGAAGAGATCAATGAGAAAAAAGAGTTCCAGACAACCCATGCGAACTTACTATCTCAATGTTCGGATTGACTTGGGGACGGTTAACAGGAGGCTTCGGCGCAGGCTTTGGATTAGGCTTCGGCGCAGGCTTTGCTGCAGGCTTCCGTCCCGGCTTTGCTGCAGGCTTCCGTCCGGGCTTTTCTGCAGGCTTCCGTCCGGGCTTCGCTGCGGGCTTCCGTCCAGGCTTTGGAGCAGGTTTCTGTGCAGGCCGGCGACCTGTGCCACGACGTACAACACCTTCTGGGACGGGCTGTGGTCGCCTAGATCCACCCTTCGCACGGCGTACGACCGGTGTGGGAGGAGGAGATTCACCCGGCTCCAAGAATTGTAAGGGGTCAACAGGGATGCTAACGTCTGGGTTCTTTATCCAGATATTAATTAGTTTTTCACGCAGCAAAGAAGTGAATCTTACTATTTCAATGTTGGGGGCTCCAAGTCCGGGATTCACAATAGGTTTGTGTCCAGGCTTCTTGGGAGAAGCTGGTTTGCGGGCGGGCTTCTTGGGAGGGGCGGGTTTGCGTGCGGGCTTCTTGGGAGCGGCTGGTTTGGGAGCGGCCTTCTTGGGAGCGGCTGGTCTGGGAGCGGCCTTCTTGGGAGCGGCTGGTCTGGGAGCGGCCTTCTTGGGAGCGGCTGGTTTGGGAGCGGGCTTTTTGGCAGGTCCCTTGCCTCCCCGATATCTGCGCCTCTCAAGATCCCGAGCAATTGGTGCTGGTGGTGGTTGCTGTTGACCCGGGTTCAACATTTGGAGGGGCTTGTCGAGAACGTCACGAGCATCGAGCTCCTCATCGAATTCCCTAACATCGAGATCTTCATGGAGTTCCCGGGTGTCGAGTTCTTCGTAAAATTCCCGGGCATCGAGCTCCTCGTAGAATTCCCGAGCGTCGAACTCCTCGTGGAGCTCACGAGTTTGTCTATCGAAATCCTCCGCACGTTGGCTCATACTAACATCAGCGCCGCGAGCATCAAGGTCGATGATCTCACGTTCTGCTAGTTGTGCAGTTCCATCCTGTGATTGAAAGGTTTAAGTGTGTGGTATAACCATGTAGAAAGAGAGTGCTGACCACAGGAAGAGCTGAGATGGTGCCAGCAGAGGCCAAAGTTGCCAATAGAACGAAGCCGGGTTTGATTTGCATGTTAATGGATTATGCGAAGAGTGAAATTGAAGGAATGGGACCAGCCCTTTGGAGTTGTTGTTGCGTTAGTGGGGAGAAGATGCACCAGGCACTCTGAAGAATCTCGACCTGACGCAGAGATTCTTATAGGCCACACCAGGCAACATCGGCTGTTTCTGGCACTGAATCCCGAGTGTCATCTGAGGAGTTGCTTTTCCATCAGAAACAAACAATCATCAGTTGCTCTTGGCTAGGAAACGATCCTCAGAGAATTGTCAGAGGAAGGTCACCACGGCCAAGACCCAAGAGACGAAAATTGCTGTGAAGCCCAGCGCAATCCTCGCATCATGCATAGAATCGCCAAGATCGACTGGAAATAGCGACCCTATGGTAACAAATTTCCATGTTTCAAGAACTTGACAATGCAACTGTCGCAGGAAGAGATGTAAGCTGATGCCCAGTAAGAACTGGAACAATTCGGCAAATACTATGGCCACCCCTTGTTCCGGTGTCACATATTTGTCACCCGAAACTGGGGTGACGATGGTATTGCCAATTTATGAACACAACATGTCACTCATCGCTCGATGGTCCTAGATTGATCCGCTGAGTCCTACAACTCAATACCAATAGCAAGTAAATGTGAAATTATGACGACTAGCATGTTTCTCTGGCTCACAGACTCATAAGTTACACATGAACGACAGTTTCAGCTGTTTCGAATCTGTGCTAGGAACCTCATGAAGCTGTTTCTCCAGTAATACCGTGACCGGAATCTGGTGCTTTCGATAGACGGTGATTTATCATCGCACAGCGGGGTTGGGAGCAGCCCCGTGCGGTACGGCTGTCGATTAACCCTGGTTGAGAAAGCTTGAACTTTGAAGGTCGAGATTCCGCCCAATATGGACCTGTAAATATGTCGATACACATACTGTAAGCGAATTGACAATATTGATACTAACGCAAGTGGCCTTGTTACGCTGGGAACAGACGGTCCTCTGATGTAAGCCCTGCACCACTCATATCGGAGTGTGCAGTTCAAGGATATTCGGCATTTCGCAAGGGTATGGCTGCTCTTAAAATACTGGAGGTCAGACCCAAGTTGGCTTTTTTGTTCCCTGAAGTCACGGCAAGAGGTAATCAAATGTGAAGGCAGAAAACCTTTGTGAATGAATGTTAATCAATACTACTCATTTGTGAGGAACCACAGGAGACAAGAGATTCGACTGCTCCGTTCATCATCTGATGCCCGGCATAGATGGTGATCAGCACAGGTCAGCATTGCGATACGGGAAGGAGTCAGCAGAACAGCCAAAGTAAATTCCTTGCCAAGGCTACACTCTATCGCAACGACGTCGACTCCCACAGGTACAACCTTCCTCAAACATGGACTCTAAGCCCCATCAATTGTTGCGAGAAAACCGTTCGTTGGGGCGCAGGATTGTTGACCTCCCCGGGTCAGGCGGACACAGGATCTCCAAATTATCACATTAGATCTCCACGTACACATTTCCACCACACATATGCCGGTCCAGATTTCTGATTGGATGAACGCGACGTCGAAATACCTACCTGTGTAGGAGACTACATGCACCAGTTTACTGATCAGCTGGTGGCTTATACTTCTTCTGAAACGGGCTCTTGGATAACCATCTAGATGCAGAGAGTCCATTATGGGGAAGATGTGCCTCGAAGGTCCAAGCATATTCGTATAGCATTAGTGCGCCATCTATCACAATGTTGCAAGTCGTATTTTTACTGGCAACTGGTTGATGCTCTTCGGGTCGTTTCTAAGGACTGGTCGCGTTATTAACTCAGATTTCCTAACGATGTCATCTTGGGGAACCGCGAGTTCAAACTCAAAGGTTCGGATCAATGCGAACAGCAGTGCCTTCATTCTGATGTGGATCTGATAAACCTTTCAAATCAGCGAGTTGTGTAACGAACGACGCACTCTATTAGAGCAAAACGGTAGCCAATGCATGCACGAGGACCACCCAAAAAGGTCAACGTGTTGCCCCATACTCCTGGAGTGCCACTTGCGGCCGGAGGGACAGAATTCCATCTTGATGGGCTGTGTAGTGATATGTTGATAACACAGCCAAGATAGACGTAAGTCAGCTTACTTGAACTCTAGAGCGTCCTCGCCCCATATATCCCTTAAGGTGTTGATGATTGATATGGGTATTACTATATTTTGCCCCTTTGTGACCCTGTTCCTAAACTCAGACGAATTGGCCGAAGCACAAATATTGAAGATACTCGCTTAATATGTTCGTGCACCTTGCCTTTCCGGTCGATCACCGGACTCTCTAAAGGGAGGATATCTTCCTTCTCAGTGGCGCGTAGTGTGACACTAACAGGAGGATAAAGCCGAAGGGCTTCTCGGACTACAGCATCAAGATATTGCAGGGAGTTGAGGACCTCCATGGTTGGATTATCGATTGGAACCGTCAGCAGCTCTTCTCGAAGTTTTTCTTGAATTTTCTTGTCCTTGGCGAGTGCATACAGTGCCCAAGTAGTCCCCGTGCTGATGCAAAGAGTGGTGAGTTGCAGGTTGAATAAGGGCTGAGCAAGAACACCTTGTTGTTTCATGTCCAGCTACCATAAAAGTCGGTATCTCTGAAGCAGGAGATGATGATTAGCAGATGCTTGAGCCACTGGGTGAGGGCATACGGGCTATTACGTCCTCGTCGGACATTCTCTGGTGCTCAGGTGTATCCGTTGCCGTGTTAGCATGGACCAAAAGTGACAACAAGTCCTTAATCCCGTCTTTATTCCCTTTCGATGAAACAGTTACGCGCTTGCGCTCTTCCAACAGCTGTCTTCCGATATGGTCCATAATCTTCCTCGCTTTGCCTCTCTCAACGTCGCGATCTGTTGGCTGCGTCTTGCGTTAAAATGATATACCTGGGTAAGCGCACAAATAACCTACTAAGATTCGTAGCACAGGAAACATTCCACGAAGCTCGACAATGGGATTAAGCCGGGGGCCAACCTTGAACATAGAACCAAAGGCTTCCCACAATTCGTCCTGGTGCCCTGACTCTTCTGATAGTGAACCAAAGTCATAGCCAAAGCCTTCACGCAATTTCATTGAGGGCGAAATCATGGAATAACACACTCAAACGTACCGGCTTCTCCGATCACGTCCAAAGTCATCCTAATGAGCCATGATAAAGCGTCCACCTCTACTTCGCCATCGTTCACCTGTACTTTAGACGCCCATGCGTCTCTGAGCTGTAGTCTGTGAGAACGGATCAAATTTTTGCTGTCATGGATCGATTACCTTGAAAGCTTTCTCGACAAAAATCGTAGTGAGTTCGCGGACTTGCAGCGGACCAAAGGCCGGGTTCTGGTAGACATGTACCTTGGTAAGCTCGAAGCAAGACGAAAGTGATTCAACAAACATACGAGAATTTTGCGCTACAGCATACTTCAGGTCTCAGCCCATAGAATCTGGGTTAGAATAGAAGGCTCTTACTTGATTCTTGTGCACATCTCCCTCCGTCAACAAGACGCCTAGTATATGCGTGTCAACTGAGCTGAAATATATGAGCTGCGTCAGCGAAACTCACCTTGACCCAGCATCTTTCTCAGGTTATATGTAGCAGCCTCTGGCTTCCGGTAAGTGTAGTTATTCATGAGAACATGATTAATAGCCTTCAAATCTGTCGTGTACAAACCACCCCGCTGGTTCGGGAAGAAACATCTGCTTAGTTCGAGTGCAGTCTATCCAAGAACGCACAACAGCACACCCATAGCATCCCTTTGAATTGCATAGTACGTCCATATTTCGTGACCCACACCCTCCCCAAGGGCCATTGTTCCTATTGTTAATTCCTTTTGTCAACTTTGATTTGCATCACTGGCACATAACGGACTGTACCGGGCCAAAGATCTGCAAGGTGTTCCCGAACAAAAGACTTGAACCTGGCGGCCCTGGAAAGTCACGTATCGGCGAGGTTAATTCTTCGCGGATACGCTTGAAGAGCTGGTGTACCCCAAAGGCCACGACAGAAGCTACGAGAAGATGTATCCGAAGCGACATATACGTCTACGACGAGTCTTAATGGTGTAGAGGAACAGTTAAGGATGAGAGGGATAAGAGAGCTATTTAGTGTTGTTACCTGGTCCTCATGGGATTAATGCTGTAACATGTTAAAAGGCCCGAGTAAATGACGCAAAACTTCGGGTTGAATGGTGGCCAAGGCCGCCAGTTGTTCAAGAATAAACCATGAGCAAGACAACACGGGGATCAAGTTACCGGTGATTGGGAAGGGGGTGCTCATACCAAAGTGCATGACAGAAATGCTATTTATATTGACGACTCCAGGAATCGTAGTCCAGCCATGTTTGACCGCCCCAAAGAATCAGTAGTGAGCAACGAGTCGCGAAGAAAGGCGGACCGAGAACATAATCTCATTCACGTTCCCAGTGGTGACATTTCTGCGCGATAGTCCAGGATTGTTCTTGATTGACGACGCTAGTTCTCGGTGTATGATGTCATAAGTCTTGCACAACGCATAAAATATGGCAGTCGCGACGAGTGGGAATAAGAGCTGCGAAAACAACATGCGGATTCGAGATAGCTGGCTGAGAGGATGCTGGGAATAAGGGAGCCTTTGTAGATGAAACTGGCAGGGTTACGTCAACTTCAGGAGCCCATTTTCGATGTCCAGAATATATTTCGCGGTTGCAGTCTGTTTGTAGGAAGAGGCGAGCAAGGACTGCAAGCCTAGGATATGCTTGTCCACAATTCCTCCCTACGAATGGATTGCTTTTTGGGACACAAAACCCAACAGTGAGTATGGGTAGGTGGGGCTCTGTCACACCACGTGCCCAGTCACGACCCCTTTGACACGCTTCCCGCGAAGCAGTTATGGTCTCGAGATCTTGACTCACATTCATTCACCGTCCGTCTCTCAGCAACCCCAATACTTATGCTCATCCTCTTGTGAATATGAATGGCTCATAATGGACAAGCCTCTTGAGGCCTCTCAAAGTTATTCCGATTATTTTGGAAGCGAAGACTCCCAATTCCTTGAAGCTCTCCAGAACATTGTCCTACCAGGCGATAATCCTCCAGTTGTACAGCCTCAGCAATCAAGTGAACCAATAGTTGTTGAAGACGATAATGGAGATGAAGAGTCTCCACCGCCGCCCGCTCAACCGGACCTCAAGCGGCGGCATTCTGATGTTGAACCTGAACAAGAGGTTCAGGAAGTGCAAGACGAAGATATCTATGGACCCTCTCGTTTCGGACAATTTGGTGAATATATGCGGAGGAAGAGAGCCAAATTGCAAATACAGAATCAGGAGCTGGAACGCACGACAAATGCGAAAGAAGCAAAAAATGGTGGCATATTTGAAGGTCTTGCAATCTATGTCAGTTATTCGCCTGTACAATGCTATTCTCTTTCTGACCTCTAACTCCGGCCCCTTCAGATCAATGGCTGGACTCGTCCATCCGTACAAGAGCTTAGGAAGTTGGTTGTCGAAAATGGAGGAATTTATCAACCCTACCTGGATAGGAAGAGTATAGTGTATGTTTGACAGCCCGGCTCTGAACGACTATCGTCTCTGAATAAAGTGCTCTAGAACTCACATCATCACCTGCTCCTTGACGCCTGCAAAGATCAAGGAATTCAAATTGATGAAAGTCGTGAAACCAGAATGGCTCACAGAGAGCGTTGCAGCTGGGGTACTTCTGCCATGGAAGGACTACATTTTCAAGCCAAACGAGCGAGTGGAAAACAGTCAAGGACAATCAGCCAGGAAGCAAACCATCGGCAGTACTCTCACAGCTCGCATAGACTCCAACTCATCTAGACCAGGGAGGAACCAGCCAGTTACAGATGCCGTCCCAACCCACCCTATCGTCGCTCCACCCGCCAAACCTCCACCTGATCAGACGGATCCCCTTTACACAACTGACCCCAAGATAGAATCGGACGCCCGTCGCGTACCCAACTACTCCTCCGCCGTATCTAACCCAAATGCCCAACGAGTCATGGCCAATCCCGACTGGCGCAAAGCCCATACTTCAATTGCGCCCGACTTCATCGAAGGCTACTACAAAAACTCACGGCTCCATCACCTTGCCACCTGGAAGTCAGAACTCAGAGCTCTGGTGATGGCAGCCCAGGAATGCGCAGAAGCTAGGATGTCGAGTACCCCCGAAGCTGTGTCTAGGCCAGCGATGAATGGCGTCAGCATGCGAGGGGAACACATCCAGCTGAATTCACCAAGGAAGTGGAAGGGGAAGGGAAAGGCGAAGTCTGTCGATCAGAATGAACGCGTTATTATGCATTGCGACTTCGATTGTTTTTTTGTGTCGGCTGGGCTGGTATCACGTCCGGAGTTGAAGGGGAAGCCCGTGGTCGTTTGTCATTCGCACGGCGCTCAGGGTGGAGAGTCGAGTACAAGTGAGATCGCTAGTTGTAGTTATGAAGCTCGGGAGTTCGGGATACGGAATGGTATGAGGTGGGTCTTTAGATGCTTACACCGAGGCGAAGACTGATCCAAAAGTTCAGCCTGCAGCAGGGTCGAAAATTATGTCCTGCTGTAGTTACGATTCCATATGAGTTTGAGAGGTAAGATTTCGGCAAAGCACATCCAAGTCCGCTAATAAATACGTAGATACAAGGAATTCTCCCTCAAATTCTACACCGTCCTCATGTCATTTGCGGATGACCTACAAGCAGTCTCAGTCGACGAAGCACTGATCGATGTGACAAACGCTGTGCAATCTCGAACTGAGGTTCTTGAGATGGAGTTGGGAGAGAGTCATGGAAGGGATCCTGCCAAAGAGGTGGCCGAGTCCATCCGCGATGCCATCCGCGAATCAACAAGCTGCGAAGGTGAGTGTATATGCTTATACAAATATCACGTAGGTTCACATTACCCTTTCAGTGAGCATTGGTATAGCACATAATATCCTCCTTGCACGCTTAGCCACACGCCGCGCGAAACCGGCGAAATCATATCATCTCCTCCCAGATGAAATACCTGCTTTCCTTGCGTCACTAGAGATCTCCGACCTTCATGGTTTCGGATATAACACAAAACAAAAGGCTCTTGAAAAGCTGGGAACCTGCAAGTTGGGTGAACTCTTGGACAAGAGTAAACGTGTTTTATGTGATGCGCTGGGCAAGACCACGGGGGAGACCTTGTATAATGCGATCCGTGGAATCGATGAGAGGCAGCTGGAGAGTAGTAAGGAGAGGAAGTCGGTTAGTTGTGAAATCAATGTGAGTAACCGTTGCTGTGTAAGTGTCCTGACCAGGGGCTAATGTTTGCGGTAATCAGTACGGCATTCGTTTTGAGAACAATGAACAGGCGGAGAAGTTTATTCGTCAGATGGCAGAGGAGGTGAAGCGCAGATTAGATGAAGTGAAGATGTCGGGTCGGATGATCACTTTGAAGATAATGAAACGGGATCCGACGGCCCCTGTTGAACCACCCAAGGCAAGTTACACCAGCTTGACCCTTCAGTAATGTTACTCATGCACATCGGATAGTTCCTCGGCCATGGCAAGTGCGACACCTTCAACAAGCAAAGCCAACTAGTTGGCCTCGGCGGAAATGCAGTCAACGACGACAGGACCATTAGCGAGCACGCTTGGAGGATGCTGAAGTCGTTCAACTTCGATCCAAAGGAGTTGAGGGGCATCGGTATCCAAATTCAGAAATTGGAACCCGCGAAAAACCCCTCGACTTCTATGCAAGGCATGCAGTCAGTGTTACCTTTCAAGAAAGTCGAAGGTCTTCCCAAGGAATGGCATTCGAATCCTAAGAAGGACGAACGAGTGGAGTTGATTTCAGTTCCCGAAGAGACGGCCCAGAAACCCGAGTCTCGTTCACCCGTACATCCCGCTGTGAACTCTAGCCGTCCTTCCGATTCCTCGACTAAACCCGAATACGTTGACTTGCCATCCTTTTCACAAGTCGACATGACCGTATTCGAGGCTTTGCCGAGGGAAGTCAGAGAGGAATTGGAGATGGAGTACAAACGACGCTCAGGTTCACCACAGGTAGCTGGTGGATCTGTTATTGCAGGTCCCTCCCGGGTTATACTTCCCGCCGCTCCTCAGAGACGTCGACCCTCCCATCCCCTTCGACAAACTTCTCACCCACTCCGAAAAAACTCCCTTCCTCATCGAAACGCAGTCCTAATACCTAAATCCGGAATCTTCCCCCAAAAACCGACATTCGACAAGGGGCCCAATTACAAACGCATCACAGAGAAACTCGCACCACGCCGTGGGGCCAGCATATACGGCAACAAATCACTGCTTCGTGCACTTGGACTGGATAAACCCAAACAACCACCCGTTCGCGTGACCGACGCAGAACTTCGGGAACTCAATATCGATCCAGAAGTCTTTGCCGCCTTACCCGTGAAAGTGCAACGGGAGCAACTTGTACGAGCAAGGATCATAAAGAAGGAAGGAAAGGTCCCGGACGTGCCGACGCAGCGGAAGATCCTCAAGCCCGCAAAACCCTTCATTTCACCTTCCAGGCGTCGCAGACGCACGCCTGCGCCAAAAGCTGCCTACATCCAACCTCCAGTGTTGCGCCAACAAGGGAAAGAGAAAAAGGAAAAGCTGTGTTACTTTGAGACGGATGACATTCAGGTTGTGATCGAGAGATGGGTGACGGGATATAGACATTGGGCGCCAAAGGAGAAGGATATCGAATTCTTCTCAAAGTATCTGGTACGATGCGTGGAGAGTAAAGAAGGAGATACGGGGTTGGAGAGGGCGGTGGCGATCATGAAGTGGTGGCTTGTGTTGTTGAGGCGAATCTGGGGAGAGTTCGAGAACATGGATTTGGAGATGGAATGCAAAGATCCGAACGGGCGTGCAGCGGTTGCTTGGTGGAAAGCATTCAAGGAGGTGAAGGGGCGACTAGATGCGATCGCGAAGAAGCGGTTCGGAGGGAAACTCTCGCTCAAATGATAGCAATTGATGCGGGACTGTTCGGTAGACTACCCTCGTGAAGAAACCGCGTCCACGCTTAGTTGTGGACACACGACCATCCTCTGGGTAGCGATTCACACCAGCAACAAGCAGGGCACTTCCAAGCTTGTGGACATCAACCTCGACGCCGGTTAGGGTATAGTTCACAAAAGACCGCGTCAAAGCAAAATTTCATCCCTTCCCTCCGGGAAAATATAAGAGGAAGACATTTTTGAGCATTCAGAACAATTAAGCTAGTGCATGCCCGGAAAAAAAAATCAAAGTCTGGATAGTACTACTTTACCATCATTGGACCTTCGAACGGGCATGGACATCTTTGAGAGTCAGTATTAGTTGACGATGGAGGAAGGGGGGGAGGGGGGTGGTTGAAATGCGCTCCATGGTCAGCATCGCATTTGCTACAACTCATATTTTCTGGGTAATGGCAACGAAAAAAATCTGAGAAAAAGACATCCTGGTCCTTGGGAGTGGCAAGTTGGGATTCGATCCTGCAGAGAGCGCAATTCATCAGCCGTTCGTTTATCCCGAGCAGATAACACACCTCCGAAGAATGTCTGCATCTGGATACCCTTCATCCTACCCTCATATTTATCTCCGAGAACAAGCTCGCCAACCTTGACGACGCTCTTCCCATCGGCAAAGAGCTCGAGTTCACCGTTGGCCTGACCGACGTCATTGAGCCGTATGCGCTCAGCAACGCTGGTCCACCTCCCAGTAGCAAAGGTGAAAGCTCCCCGACCAACAGAGGCACCATATCCGGTCAACATGGTAAGGAACAGCGACCTCCATGCAGCGGGTTTCCTTGCAAGTTTAGTATCACAAAAAGGATCGAGTTGGGACTACATTCTCTTGTATTTGGTCATACAAACTCAAAACCAGACAACACAAGGTATATATGGAGCAGCAAGCAGCTGGTCAAGCAGACACTTTCTCCCCAACAGCGAGGAAAAGGCCGTTATCGGTACTCTCTGCGGTGCGAGGAATGTCCTCATAGACATTCATAGTCAACCCAGCCGCGCCGAAAGCCTTCTGCAATTCATCCTTGGACACCCCATGTTTGTGGGGGACGGCAAGCTCATGCTTCGGCAGGAAAGTGTATCCCTTCTCCAAGTGGATCATGTCGGCAATAGCTAAGACACCCCCAGGCTTAAGGTAGGAAGCGAGAATGCGTGTGGTGCCTTCAATGGAGGCGAAGTGATGGTAAGCCAAGGAACACTATATTCGGGATGATTAAGACGTCGCAGGATTCATCCGAGGGGCGGTACTTACGAAGATCAGGTCGAAACGAGTATCAGGCAAATCGTCCTCTTCGCCTTTGAGCTCAACGCAAACAGCGGAAGCATTCCCGTCTTCCTTGAGAATTCGATTGTACTGCTCGACCATGCGCTGGCTAACGTCGACCCCAAGGATCGACTTGACGTATGGAGCCAGTTCCTTGGAAACAGCGCCTACTTGAATTTCAACACCGGTCTTCTTGAAACAACAAAGCGTATACTGACCATTTCCGCAAGCAAAATCCATTGAAATGGTCTTCTCCTTGTCAGCAGGGTAATTCTTTAAGATGGCCTTCGCAATCCTAGGGCTCATCAATCCTCCACTCTATAGTTGGAAGGATATTAGGACCTACCTCATTGCACGTTCCTTGAGCATGGGATCCTTCTCAAGATCATTGTCTGGGTTATTGAAGTATTCTTTGTTGGCATGCACCACGGGGTCGTGGTGATGATGAGCGTGGGCTGTGGTCTCGGACATTATCGAACAAGTTGTTTGCAGTGCAGTGCAAGGCAGCTTATGATGAGGCTGAGGCTCAAAAACACTGGTCCTTTTATAAACGCAACGCATCGAGTGGAGCAGTTCTATTAAGTTCATCCTGACAGGTATGGCCAACTTTATGAAAATCACGTTATGCGTTGACTGAGATTCGAGTACCCTCCAAGTCGTTCAAAATTAGCATGACCACGCAGCCCGTACATACTTCGAGAGGTAACAGCAGAAAGAGGTATTAATGTGCCGTGCAAAAGAAGTCAATCTATCAAATTGCATGTCCGAAATCAGCATCCGAAGTGCCTCGTGAACAGCTTCGAGGCTCCGATAGCTCGAAACCGCCCAATGGTGATCACATCAAAATTACTCCCTTCACTCTGGGCGTAGGTCAGGCCTCCGAAGGAAAAGTTGCTGACTGAGCAGGAGGACCCGGACGGTGGTCCTGAGTGAATGTCCGGAGTCATGGAGCGGACAGCCGGGTCGGATGATGCAACAATTGAAGGTGATGATAGGCTGCCATACGAATTACCCAGCAAGAGGTTTAGCCCTTGAAGCTTGAGCTTGAGCGATGAACAAAGTGACAGGATGTCCTTTCTTCTTGACTTTAATCCCCTCTCCGAACCTCAAGGATGTGAGGCCAGCCGCGACAAAGGCCTCCTCGATTTGGGTTTGGGTGAAGCCTCCTCGATGGGCAACGATTCCTTTCCCATGTTCGGGGAAAAGCTCGTCAACATGCAAGGTGTCATCCTTCAGAAGATCTATTACGAGGAGTGACCCATCGGCCTTGAGGAATGAGGCGAGAGCTTTGGTTACTGCCGTGATGTCGTCAAAGTGGTGGTACGAAGCGGCGCACTGGGACATGGTCAGCCCAACTCTGAGGGGCAAGGACAACTGGGATCATATAAACGTACAACGACGACATCGCAGCTTCCTCTTAGCTTCCAGACTTCATCAGATTCTGAACTGAGTATATCCACTCGCATAGCTCGCATTTCGTCTACAGAAAGACCTTGATTGGCAGCGCGACGGTTGTATTCGTCCACCATTTGTTGACTGATATCCACGCCAACGATTGACTTCGCATATGGGATCAATTCTCGAGATAATAGACCTAAAATAATTATAATAAACTTTTTGGCCATTTGTGTGAGAATCCCCTCACGTACCGACGCCACAAGCGAAATCCATCACTGTTGTTTCATTCTCGTCAAAATCATATACTTGACGGAAAGCCTTAGCAGCCCTGCACAGATCAAACAAACGGATCAGTCCCCATATGCAAGACTCAAACGCAAGCTGCATCAGCCATCGAAACGCATAGGAAAAGTGCCAGAACTCGATGGAGTTAGTCTGATATGCATATTGATACAACAATGAACATGACATTGACCTTCGCGCCAATTCGATCGCGTGTGGGGAATCGAAAAATTGCTCCTTCAGTTGATTGTAATATTTCTCATTGCTTTGTCGGTAATCAGCCATGCTGCGCTGCGAAGAGATGCGACCGAAGGGGAAATCCGTGTGGAGACTAAGTTTCCAGAAGGTGATGACAGTGTAGAAACCAAGTCAACCAGAAGCTGCGCACATAAGGTAATGGAGCTTTTTTCGGTTGTTTGACCAGAAGAACCAATCAATGATCAGCGTACATGGAGAGTGCTCTAAGCTCAGTTCACACAAGATTCCTGGAGAAAACAAGGGTAAAGATAGACTAGATCTACTAGCGAATTCTAGTGGAGACGGAAAAAAAAAAAAAAAAGGCCATCGTCGGCGAGCCCTCAAGGCCCTCTCAGACGGCTAAATGAATTATCCACCGAAGCTCTATAGTAAAGCAATACAAATACAGAGGCATCCCGCGACGTAATACTTCATGATCAAGTCGTAGCATCTGTACTATTTAGAAGTAGGGATAGCCGTCAAGGACCAGGGATCAACCTCTGGACATTTCCAGCTAGTCCACTACAGAAAGATGAAAGGGAGAGAAGATGTACCGGCGCGAATAGCGAAGGAGAGACAAAGCACGAAAAGTATTGCGGTTATGTTACAATGATCATGCGGTAATCCAGATTAAAGCCGGTCAGCGAGTGTGATGTCGGAAGACAGTGGTGTGGAAAGAGTGGTAGTCCTGTCACCGCATCAAGCGGGGCAAGACACAATAAACATCGTGCGAGCGAGCGCACGTTTTTTTGGAGCGGATGATTTCGTGTGTGCGGGATGAGTTTAGAGAGCCTGGGTTGTACAAAGTCGGTAGCACTCAGAGTTTCTCGGTGATGGCGACAGAGAAGTCAGAGAAGAAGACATCTTGATCCTTGGGGGTGGCAAAATCTGGGCTGGAACCTGCAGCAAAATACCGTCAGTCTTTCATGGCGCCTAGTTCATCTAACCCAATTGTCACTCACCTCCGAAGAAGGTCTGCATCTGGATACCCCTCATCTTACCAGCACCGCTGTCCCTGAGGACAAGTCCGCCAACGTTGATGACACTCTTACCATCGACAAAGAGCTCAAGTTCGCCATTGGACTTGCCGACGTCGTTGAGTCTGACACGTTCACTGACAGTGGTCCATTTGCCGGTTCCAAAGTTGAAAGCACCCCGGCCAACGGAAGCACCATAGGTAGGGTTGCAATCAGAGAGAGGTTTGACGTTGCAGACCTTCTTGTTGGCATCGAACGAGGGGGGAAGGTAGGTGTAGAGTTCACCGTCACCTTCGCCACGCCACATGAGACGAGCAGAGAAACAGGCGCTGGAACGACGACCGCCAGAGCAGCCAATAGCCTCCTCATCACTATTACCACCGTCTAAAGGAGGGGGGAGACGGTGATGAGTGCCCTGCAAATTCAGTCATTATGCGAACAGGAAACTTACAAATGCCAGGGAGTTTGCCACCCTTCTGGAAATCGAACCCATTGGGGAAGAAGACGGAGTAGCCGAAAGTGGCCTCTTTAGCAGAGCTGAGGTCAACATTCTCAGGACCCGGAGCATAGAAGGAGAAACCGCCTTGGGGGTTGTGACCGAAGTTATAAGAACCCTTGGGGTAGTGTGCTTTCATGGCCTTTTTACCGTCAGGAGCATTCGTGTAGGTGTGAGGAACGCTCTTGAGGACATCGGTAGGACGGAAGGTAGAATCGGAAAGGGGAAGGGCACCATCGCCAGGGCTGGTGGTCCACGAATCAATGAAGTTGCTGACAGGGAAGAGCTTGCCAAGCAAGCCGCTGAGGAGAGGGCCAGAGCCAGAGCTAGAGGAGGAAGATGACGTCTTGGAAGGAGCTGGGGCGGAAGGCTGTGGGGTGCCATCAGGAGCGTCATCCTTTGGACCTTTGTTGTGATCTTTCGAGCCCTTGTCATCATTACCATCCTTGGGCTCAGAAGAGGCGGAAGGGGTAGGAGCAGTGTCTGCGGCTAGTGTGGACGCCGTAGCAGTGACCCTACGATGGCACTTCGACCGACGGTGGTGGTTGGGGAGAGGGACGGCGCTAACCAGAGCGACGACAAAGATGAGGAAGAAGATGGCGAGTCTTGAAGCGTACATTCTTTCGTGACTGTCAGGGAAAGTCAACCGAGGAATACGAACAAGCTATCGTCGGATTAAAGAGTTAAAGAGTGGTGTGACTAGGAAAGCCGTGAGGATGGTATGACCACACGAAGAGAAAAGTGGAGACGAGGGAGGGAAGGCTCGGCTAAACGAGTGGAATGGTGTTGGTACTTAAACCACGAAACCAATGGGGATGATGGTGGTGGAGAGGAGGGAAGGGTTGAGAAAACTTCAGGTCCTTGGCGCCCCTCTTGAACAACAGCTGGCTACTCGGCAGATCGGAGATTCGGCTATTTATGACTATCAATAGAATTGCCCTTGTCCCAGCACATATCACAGGGCTGACGGAATACAATGGGGATCAAGCGGTTTTCACTACAGCCAATTCGCATGTTCATCCTTCGAGCGTCTAGATGAGGATTGAGAAATTCGTGGGCCCAATTCGCAATATCCTGACGAGAGGGTGAGGTCGGCAGTAGGCAACACCGAAATCTTGGTTGGCTGTGGTCGTGATAAAAATGTACGTAGATGTGCGTGAGAACCGAGCCAGGTACGAAAATTGCTAATTTATTAAGGCAGGGGTGCCACACGCCATTACCGTCCCGAAAATTACACATCATCTGGCTCAAATGCGGTATTCATGGAATGGTTTCTGGCTACGAGCTGGCCTTGGGGCGGTGTACTTGTTATCCACGAGGATGAGCTATGTGTTGCATGTTGACGTGGTCGTTTGCCTTGACGACAGGGCGACCAATAGAATGTAACACTTGACAAAACCAGCAATTCGGGGATGGTGGAAGATGGTCCAAAATGGTTCCCATGTCCGACACCACATGTCCTAAATTGTTCATCGCCAGTCAAGCTTCAAGTGTGCGACTGCACTCAAAAACTGCGTTTGAAGTCACTTTTGATCTGGTTACAGAACGGTGTCAGAGTGTCCAGAATGATATGCCCTTGGATATGACACTGATAATGGGCACTGGGCGGCTGAGTGTTGCAAGACCATGCCAAGAGATATGTGAATTCGATCTGTTACGTGATATGTGACATTCGTGTTGATTGAATCATTCCTGTCTGGCTATATTTTTAACGTCTCATGGGTTCTGATAACTTGATCCTTTCCATGATTCCAATATGGAGGAACTAGAGCTCCTAATGCAAAGTGATTGAATAATTAGAAGCAGACTGAACCCAGTCCATTGACATAAGAATGCCTGATTCATCAGATTGATTAGCACATGCTGTGACTACTTGAAGGATATTGATCATTTCCCAAGGATGATGAGGCATGAAAAGACTGCTAGTATGTGGAGTAGGATGACTGCTGTTATTGTTCTAGAATCGCGAAAGACTGAGTCAAGCCTGGTCAAGCATCAGCAAGGAGAAATGCGGCGCTTGCCATGCTGGAGGGCGGCGAGGAAGATTTACATTACGAGGGGAATGGAAATTTGATAGGATGATCTGATTCAATCCCATCGCTTGGGGGAGTTGGGAGTTGTACGTAATATAAAAATATATTGCATACGTGGCTGCATATTTATTGCTGGTGCACGAAGCGGAATCAGGCTTGGACCCAGATTATTGAATGCAAAGACCCGAGAGGTGGAGTTTTATGCCGTCTGGGTGATTTGCTTATCGGGATAATCAGCAGGGATTTTTGGCCGGCTGAGAGCTTTAGAAAATTCCATTGGCGGGCGAGTCGGATAATTTGACCGTATAAATGAGGGAGTGATCGAAATATTCCTGTAGATCTTGGACCCGAACCTCCCCTGTCGTCCGCACTATAGAGCCTCTCTCTTCTGGTCAGTCGAGCTGTTAATGTTGCTGTCCCAAATGGCCATGTGTGCGGTAAAGCCGAGCGACGTGTCCATCTCTGTTAGGGCCGCGCAATGATAGATGGTGTTTAATTCCAACCGAGTAAACGATTTGGACGGGCAGACCTAACCAGAGTCGGAAGGACTCTGGGAAGGATTACATTCAGTCCAACATATACATTCTATCAATGGTATGTTGCCGCCGAGATATGGATATGATCTCCTGCGTCTCGCTAGATTACCAACCAGCTCAACCCTCGAACCTGAATACCTCCTCTAATTCCCGAAAAACGAAAGTCCGATCAGCGCACGTCCTCGACTTTAGCAAGCGGAGGCAAAGCGAACAATGCCGAGGGGCTTTTGCACATCGCAAAATAACACCTAAGGTAAAGAAATTGTGATATTCTTTTTTTTTTTATCCTAGTTTATTGCAATAGACTAGCTACTACAAACGGGTGCACGATAGCAGTCCCAGACCTTGTGATATTCACCTGCCACCAAGGAACACCCTTTCCACTCCCCGTTGCACCTTCAACGAAACTCTCCTGCATCCCATCCGTCAACGCCCACCACCTCTGCGTGTCAGGATCTTCAGCGACCTTTGCCATATCGGTGGCATAGTTATCGCCAGTGTACTTGAACGTGGTGACCAGGAGTTGCAGTGGAGAATAGTGGTGGATCGAGTAGTCGGTAATATGTGCCCTCTTCAATGCCGCGAGGACACCCGGCCAGAAGGCGGAATGAATTTGTTTGCATTCGTCAACGCGGGAAGGTTTGAGCTTTCGGGGTAGGGGTCAGTTGGTGGATGTAGGCGAGGGAGGATGAGGAGGGCTGGACCTTGATAATCTGGCAAACCCGTTTGGCAGGATTGGTACGGTCGGAGGACGTGATAGGGGCTATGACCAGGCATGTGCTAAGTACTAAGTACTTTGGTGGCTTTGGAGAGGTTTTGCTCTTCTAACAATAGCTTCGGGGACCTTTCGTTAATGCGTTAACGACGGACCGTCGGTCCTTGACCCACCCCAAGAAGCATTTGTTAGAGATGGGATAAGTAATGATAAAGCCGCAACTAACTTCGAAACTTGTCTGGAACTGATACCAGTTAGAAATGTTGATACGATGCAACATAGCCAGGGTCCCTGTAACGACACTCCCGCACCAACAAGTGTAGCAAAAGTGAAGGCTGGTATTGCAACATGCTCTCCAACATCATTAAGCGATAATCAGCCCATTTGGCGAGCTTCGCAGTGCGAGAGGAGCAAACATTATTTGAGTTGGAAGGATATTTATTTATTTTTACTTTCAATCTCCGACTTGTCACGACACCCCCGCACGTAGCACCGCAACAGCCACTTGCACTCTTACCACCACTCTACAAATCTCCGTATTACAACATGGCCGAAGGCAGCAACTACGATTATCTCTTCAAGGTCAGTTTCATAGATGCTACGCGAGGGTATTCGGCCAGTTCTCAACGTGGTTTGGTCTATAGGTTGTCCTCATTGGCGATTCTGGGGTCGGCAAATCGTATGTTTTCTTGCTCTTGTTGCCCGGCGGTGACCACCCCTCTAACTTCTTCCATTCTTCTCCAGCAACCGTATGTATGCTCTGAGACATGATCCTTCCACCTGCCGCTCATATAGCGGTGGCTTTTGCTTGACCAGTGCTCTCGCGTTTTACCCGTAACGAATTCAACCTCGAGTCCAAGTCAACCATCGGCGTGGAGTTTGCCACAAGGTCGATTAACGTAGATGGAAAAACTGTGAAGGCGCAGATTTGGGATACTGGTGTGTTTCCTTTCTTACCGTTTGCGGAGTTCAGGTGGAATGCCACGCGGAGGCGGATATGGGGCGGATGCACAACGAACCTCAACTTCTATCCAGGGGTGCTGTGTTATGACTTGCGCGTTGCCCGCCGCTTTTACGCGACTCCTGACTCGCGTATCTCTTTTACCGACTGATTTGGGTTTTTCTAGCTGGACAGGAACGCTATCGCGCCATCACATCTGCGTGAGTGGTTTTAGCTGCTCCTGCTATTTTGTGATTCCGAAATGATTGATGATTTCTCGAATTCCGCAGTTATTATCGTGGTGCTGTTGGAGCTCTATTGGTTTATGACATTGCAAAGCACGCCACGTATGTCAACGTCACACGGTGGTTGAAGGAACTGCGGGACCATGCCGACGCGAACATCGTTATCATGCTCGTTGGGAACAAAAGTGATCTGAAGCACCTGAGAGCTGTTCCTACTGACGAGGCAAAGGCATTTGCGAGTATGTAGGCTGTTTCTGCTGATGATTTTAAGTGTGGCTGACGGGGGATGGTAGCTGAGAATGGATTGTCGTTCATTGAGACATCAGCGCTGGACGCTTCTAATGTCGAGAGCGCATTCCAAACCATTTTGACAGGTGGGCGCCATTCTGATTCATCAAACTCGGATTCATTGCTGACTTTTGTTATAGATATCTACAGGATCGTCTCTGCCAAGTCCCTCGAATCGTCAACAAGTAACATCGAGCCTCCCAAGGAGAGTATCAGCGTCGGCGTGAGCCAGGACAACAACAATCAGCAAGGCAACAAGTGCTGTTAATGGGTCTATGGAGCAACGAGTTCGTCCAACATAGAAGGACAACTTCGTGGACACTCGTTGGACACATTCTAATTAGTAGCCACGAGAGAACCATCCTGCCTGGGCGAGCTTCATGACCTTATACTGTTTCAACTCTTGTTGCTGCACGTTCTGCCTGGGGGACGGTTCTTTGGATGTATTCTACCATAGGTCTTAGGCATTGTTGTTTTTCCTTTTCCGGTTCATATTGTAATTCCCTTACTTTTTTTTTTCTACACGACTCTCTTTTGTCACCTGTGGTACACCTCCCACGAGCCCTATGATTCATGAGTGAATGAACATCGGAACGATTGCAGGGTTCGGATAACATCATTCCGCCATAGGCTCTAGATCTTGCTTCGAGGACCCTCGTGTGTTGATTGGGACCTCCTGACTAGTCATCTTGCGTGGTTTGGCGCAACTCGACCCCTATTGTGAGTGTTCGCGATGGCGTTGACCTTTTTAAGGCAGAGAATAGCCTTGCTTATTGACACCTGGAACGTACAAACACAGCTTTAGTCGAAACGAGGACACCAAATCCGGGCTCAGCCTCTTTCACACGTCTTAATCACCCCTGCCACTAGAGCTGCGCTCGAGTTTCGCCATCATCACTGGATCCACACCTTTTCCCAGCAGTTGGCTGTATACCCCTACTACCTACCTACACCTCACCGCGTCCTCACTACAGACAGAACCTCACCACTAGCTGCTCGCGTTTTGGACTTTGGCGTTGGTTGGAACCCTCGGATATTGATACCACACGGCGGCGTACACGAGACTTGAATTTTGACTGGGGATCATGCCATATCTAACCAGCGACGAATTTGGACCGGGACGTCCTGACCATTTGTTCATACGCGATTTTCAGGAACGTGTGACCCCGAATGAGACACAGAGGGACACGTTGATTGTGGCGGGAGTGTATATTCTGATGATTGCAATTCTCTGGTGGGTTCCACGATTTTTTTTTGTTGGAGGTACTACCCAGTACTGAAAGCTGGGTGTGCTATACAGGCATGTTCCGTATTTGAAGAACATCAGTGAGTCGGTTGTATTCGAGTGCAGAAGGGATGTGGTGTTGATTGATGGTGGTTGAAATTTGACGCTATGGCGGAGTGTAGTATATCCTTTCAAGTGAGTCCCCTTGGCTTGTTATCCTTCCAGAAGAACCGGGAGCTGACCCACGGCCGGGTTGTTAGGCTCCTTACCGTTGGATTCCATGAAGTGAGTCGACTTTTCGTCATTACCTTGAGATGGTGTTCACCTTGCTTCCCTTCTCTCGCCGCCGTTTAGATGAGCCACGCCTTCGTTGGAGTACTCACATGTGCTCATATCCATTCCATCGAACTCGATCGTAAGCGTTCCCGTCCCCCCTCACGACTGAATCATGCGAACGGCTAACTATACTTCTGATCGATATTCAATTAACGTGGCTTTTCCCTCGCCTCTACATGATCCTCTGCTCCTGATTCCCATACTGGCTACGTCAATTCATCCGTCCATGTAATTCCACAGCGGACGAAGGAGGCGCCACGAGGATGTCAGGTGGCATCCAATGCCTAACTTTACCGGCAGGATACCTAGGCTCTTCCTTCATCGGCGCATGCCTAATTGCATGTGGGTTTAATACGAACGCAAGTAAAGTGGCATCAATCGTATTGGGCGTGTTCTTTTTGATTACATTGTGGTGGGCGAGGCGTAACTGGCTGTATGCGGCTTACTTATGTTGCTGTCTCTGGGTGAATCAAGTGAAACGCTAATACTGGGTAATGACAGGACATGGTTATTGATTCTGGGAATGTCGGGTTTGATTGTTTTGTTTTGGTTCGTTGCTGGGAGTGTTGCGTTACGATACCTTGTATGTCCTGTTTGCGATTTATTAATCGATGAAGGGTCTAATCACGCGCGTCTTCTAGGTGTTGTTCATTGGTGTCATGTCATGCATGTACGTTCTGTGGGATGTCATCGGTAAGCCTGTCTACGCCACCTCCACAGCCCGCACCCGCCTTACTGATTCTCGTAACTTGCCGTCAGATGATACTATAGCTAGAAAGGTCAACACATCCGATGCCTCTGCTTATGCCGAAATTTGTGGATGCTGCCCATCCAAAGGTATGGTTCATCCACTCTCCTAACGCCGGGCACACACGCTCATTTATCTTGTCAACCTGTAGTTTGGGGCGTCATCTGGCTCATCCAAGCCTTCATCTTTTTCGCATTAGGTGTGATTGTCGGTCTTGTCGCCTTTAAGGTTTGTAGCCTCTTCCCCTGAAGATGGGTGTGTAATGAAGGACTGAATGGTTACCCGATAGCAATCTGCCGCTCAGCAGAAGGAACAAGCGGCCGATTTCTTGCCAGTGCCCAGCAGTAAATCGGCTTCGGGTGCGCTGGATATCGCACCTGATTTGACAAGAGCTGTTTTGGTGTCGTTGGTGACGATAATCTGCGGAAGTGGTCTTGCTGCTTTCTAGTCCGCTGATACCCTTTGGTGTCTATCGACGACCAAAATGTTCTCGGGGGTTCATGGAGGGAGAAGGCTTCCCCTTCGCCTTGGTTTGTCACGTTTCTCCAGGGACTATTGTGGGGAAATGGATGATCATAAACCCTTGATTTCTTGAAACATTGCGAAGGATAGAGAGCTAGGTGTCTCTTGGACTATAGTTTTGTATTGACGTGTGAACGGACCGCTTATTGTACAATTTCAATGGAGGAGTCGATATACCCTTGCCTTATTTTCTCCGATGATTGGTCGAGGTTAAGGCTTCGCTCGAAGACCAGTTGATGTGCACGCCGACGCTGAAAACCTGAATAACTTGATGATGAATTGGTCGTGTCATCACGAGAGCGGCTTGGGGATAGCTTTCTCATCCTTCTCGTGATTAAGATCCGTCATGCTTGTTCAGCTTGGTCACGAGAGCCAAGAAAGCCCATGATTTTCCTTCCGCTTGAAACTCTACATCCAAACAACAACCACGCCAAACTTCGAAAAATACTCCCTCGGCTACACACACGTGGTACTACTCCAGACTCTTGAGAATTTGAGATATGATGACGCACATACACATGCCCCCGATGGACCAACCATACACCTACCTCTGCTTCTTTTAACATGGTCACAGCGGCCGATGGGGGCGGGAGCCGGCGTAAACGACCCACTTACACCTCCTTCACCTATATTTTGCATCGAGAGGAGATTGCCGGCCCGGGCTGTGCTACTTTTTCGACAAGGAAGGTTTAGAATTGTTGACTTAGAGATACTATTTACCTGTGATGCAGTAGAATAGATTACAGGGCTTGGCACGCGCCTTTCATCTTTGATGGTCATTGGCCACATAGGACATCAGATATTCCACAAGTGTCCATTGGCTCCCCTTATGTAAACCCCCATTAGTAACGAGGAGTGCGCGAATCAAGTGAATATTGAATGGGGAATGCGGGACTCGTTTAGCGAAGGTGGGGAAAAGAACGATGGGAAAGATGGACATTCAATGCCACACAATGCAAGAGTAGTAGGATTTCTGATACATTAGCCGATGCCCCTTTAGGATTTTGATGGTGAGAGGCGCAAAGGTGAGCTGCTTCTGCGCATCTTAGAACCTTCCGAAGAGCCGTTGTTCAGAGGCGATGAAGATTATTTTCTTAAAATAACCGTGCACGGGTCCTTTTTCCACGTGTGTTTCGAAGTGGAAAAAAGTATCGGGCCTTGGACGAAGAAACGAGAAGAGACGAGAAGGGTTAAGCGAGCCAGAAGGAGGTATCCTACTGGGAGGAACTAAACGCGGAACTAGAATGGTCCCCTGACTATGTAAACAACGCCATCGTTGCTTCAGCGTCCCTTCCGCCTCATAAACAGACATATACTTGGAAGTAAGAATTCATTCCTGTCACCCAAAGTCTTCAACCCTGTCTGACACTCTAATTCCCCTGTCAGGGTATAAATTACCTCCCCAAATCCGGGAACAGAATCCTTTCCTCCTTCATTTCCTCCCCATCCGACGTCTTATCTCTTATCTCTGACAACCACCCACGCGCACAATCTGAAGAACAAAGTCTCCGTATGTCTTCAATTGCGACCGACAATTACCTCCCTAGCGAGCTTCTCCTCACCATTTTCGACTACCTCGAATATGATGACCTATACCGGCTCGCGAATGTCTCTTCGCGCTTCAACCACCTCTCTCTTGTTGTCTACTTTGCCAAACGCAAAGTAACTATCTCTCCCGACGGTCACATCGATCTACCCCATCCGATCAGAACGATGGAAATGCTGCCATATTTACGCAGAGCCCCCTTCGTCAAGTCCATAAACCGATTCTCTTGTGGGTTATTGCAGCCGCATAAATCGTTCCTGGATAACATATCGCACTTGATTGCGATATTACGGAATGTGGACAGTGTGGAGGAGTTTTCTATTGATTTCTTCGTGTCGAGCGAGTCGTGGACCCCTGCAATGATTAAACAAGCAAACGCGGGGAATGCATTGGTCATGGGGCTGAGCGAGTTGCTTACGGTTGCTGCTGGAGTTTCTCGTTCGGTCATGATACGCAATGGGACGGCCTTGGCAAACGTTTTGCACAAGGCGGACAGAGGCAAGAGTGCTAGTCCTACAAGTGGTTTGTCTTGGCCTTTCGGTCAGGTCTCCCGCTTGTTCACCTCTGACAAAACCTCCAAAACCTCCAAAACCAGAAAGAGGACCTCAACTTCCACTATCACGAGCATCACTTGTGCTCCGCGCTCGTCCTTCTCATACCCTGCCCCGACTAAAGGCGCCTTACACGCTCTTGAAATCAATTCTATCATTCTCCTCTCCCCACCCTTCCTTGACTGGACTATCCAAACACTCAACAGGAACGACATCACCGATCTCACATTTGGGACTATCGAATATCGGGATGTTGACTGGCTTGGGGTCCTCTCACAGATTCACATCCCGACGCTCAAGAACTTGACGTTCCGCGGGTATACGCCTTTCCGCGCTTTAATCGAGTTCATGGCCCGTCACCAGAACATCACGACACTCACGGTCAACAATATCAATCTGGACGGCTGGAATTGCGCCACCCCTTCGACCCCTTCCCTCGTTTTACCCGACGATATGGGAGACGTCTCTGAGAAACTTCCCAAGGCGTTTATGAACGTCGAGAAGCTCACATGTTGCCCGCAAGGCCTCGCTATCCTTCTCTCCAACTTCCCCCACACCAACACCACCAAGGGCGACACCATCGCCGCGAACTTGTTCCCGAACTTGCAGACCATCTCCGTTCTCTGGAGCATTGGCATCGGGCAACAACTCAAGATGTCCATCGTGGGCGATATACTCGCACCTGTCGCTCACGTGCTCAAATCGTATGAAGTCACATTCGTCATCACATATCGTGCGGACGTAGGCGCTTCGTGGCGTGCGCCTCCTCTCGCAGTTCCCGGAATGGCGCCTTCCAGGATGGGATTGTCGGCTGGGAATAACTTCTCGTCTTTTGGGCCTGCTACCATCAACAATGCCCATTCCGGCGCCAGCACCGACCATGACTCTCCTACTGCATCTCCGCTTGCCTGTTTCACCGAAGTCAAGCTTGAGGTGACATCCAAGGCTGATAAGGAGGGCATCCCAGATCTCATCAAGGGTCTCGGTGAATCCTTGATTAACGTCAAGCACCTTCAGGTCGACACCCGCCCGAGGGCTGGGAGGTCTCCACAGGAGACCAAGTCCCTCAAGTTGTGTTTGTGTCATCATGCTTTGAAGCAGTTTAAACAGTTGCGGGCTGTTACTATTGATGGAGTTAGGACAGAGATCTTTGAGCGTGGTGATGAGATATGATTTCGTGGACAATGTTGTTGTTGTATGAACCGTGGTGTGTTGATGCATATGTTGTGCTTGGCATCTCGAGCGTGAGCTACCTACATACCTGTAGCTGTATCTGTATTTCTAGTGAATGTTGGCTTGTTTCCTTGAACACCATGAACGTCGAGTTCCGACCCGAGTGTAAAGAAAACTTGAGAGTTACTTGTCTTGTGACCGAGAAAGATGTCCCACATAATTAATTTTTATGCGCACAAACTGGGACCGTCTCTCGTGGCGCGTTACCTTGCAAAGACCAGGCCCGTCTACCCGTCTGTTCGGCACCCTTCGGCCTCAGCGATTAATTACTTCTCGTTCTATTTCCACTTGTGCCATATAACCCAGCAAGGTGACATATCTAATGCCAATCGCTGCTACCCTCGGAGCGTTTAGGTTGAATTTCATCCCATTGACTACAACGCAGAAAATGCGAACTTAAAAAGCACAATCATGTGGCTGGCTGTCTTTTGCGCCCTCGTTATCACCAGCACTGGAATGCCAGACTTCGAGTCCCTATGACGTCTCCTTCCTAACCCTGCCCAGGGAGGAGTGATTTGCTCTGATACGCAAGGGCACCATTGGCGCCCACCTATACCCCTTTAGAAAGACACCGAAGAAAGAACTGCTTCCACACCACAAGATTATATCTATTGTCTACTAAAATGGTTAATCTGGATGCCCATTGCGCCAACTCCGTTAACACTGCGGATTCTGGAAATTCCGTAGGACGTATCGTATGGCATCAGCGACTTACGTTGCAATTAGATGTACACAATGCAATGAACGGACAACACGAACGTCCCCATACAGCACTCTCTTGTAAAGAAACATCTCGGCATGATTCCCCTCCTGACGGGCTGCAACCAACACGACCAAGATAAAGAAAAGACTTCGAGGTTCCCTCGGGTTACTCACTCCCAAGTCACCTCGGAAGATCCAGTATGCGTATTATATCTTGTTCTTCCATTCAGTTCAGAGTCCATAGTCCTAACAGTGTTAGCGAGAGCCCAAGGCATGACTCTGACCCATGGGTTCAATCGTTACCCGCATTGATGATTCATCCTGTCCTAAATGTGATGAACATCGTATTCTTCTCCATAAACTGCAAACCTATTTGTCAATTACAGCGCATATCCATCGTACGGGAAACAAACACATAAAAAGTAAAGGTATAACAATTTCGAAGAAACCATATCTTCAACGCCTATCACGATCGTATCCCCTCCTGCGATCAGCATAATCCCTCATGCGCGGGGACGTTCCCCTCTCCCTACCCCTCCCAGAGAGCATATGCGGCGGTGTGCCCCTATCCCTATCTCTCTCCCTATCACGGGGTGGCGGTGGCGGGGGAGACCTATCCTGATCCCTCCTAGACGGAAGAGGCGACCTTGACGCCGACCTCACCCTCCCACCACGAGTATACGAAGGTGACCGTCTCCTCCTTCTCTCGGCCTCTGGTGACCTTCCTCCACCACCTCTCCTTGGAGGCGGAGGTGAAGAATCACGTCTCGAAGGTCCAGGTCTATCTGGCCTCGTATCCATCCCATACCCATCTCTCTCCCTATTCCTACCTCCATCCCTCATACCACGCGGAGGAGAGGACGGGGATCGACCACTCCCGCCACCAGGTGGGCCTCGGCGTGGTGGAGAATCATAGTCATACCGCCTCCTAGGAGGTGGAGAAGGCGACCTCGAATCATACCGACCACCGCCACGGGGGTATCCTCTCGGCGGTGGCGGCGGAGACCTAGACCTGCTAACACTGCGTCCTCCTGGACCTCGACGGGGAGAAGATGGAGCTGAAACGTTCCTCCCACGCCTGCGGGGTGGAGGTGAAGGTGTTCTAGAGTCGTCCCTCCCACGACGGCGAGGTGGAGGTGAAGGTGTCCTGGAGTCATCCCTTCCGCCTCGACGGCGAGGTGGAGGTGAAGGTGTCCTAGAGTCGTCCCTCCCACCACGACGGCGAGGGGGTGGTGAAGGTGAGTGAGTGTCATCACGCCCACGACTACGACGAGGCGGGGAGATGGAACGCGAATCGCTCCGTGCGCGTCTGCGGGGTGGTGAATAACTGTATCGCCTGCGACGAGAATACTCAGTACTCTCGGAGCCAGAAGAGCTAATATCCGAACTCGAGTCCGAGTCTGAATCCGAGTCACTGTCTGTGTCCGAATCAGAAGAATCAGTGTCGGATGAGTCGGAAGATGAGGATTCGGCTTCGAGCATCGCGCGACGCTGTTCCATTATGATCCTCGGTGCGTTCTGTTGTACCATAGTCAACATCACAAGCGATACGACAGATATAGAAAGCGAGCACGTACCTTGAGATACTCGCGCATCTCCTCTGTAAGCACGCCCAATCCAATACTCGTAAAGTAATTGATAGAGAACCTGGTATTCTTCGGCACATCCATTGGGAACATTCCTTGGCATGCATGTTTAATCTCTGGGTCCTTAAACCTCTCTGCAAGCGTCTTGAGTCCCATGGTCTCCATTATCTCCTGCATCAAGATCTTGAGGAAAATACGGCTGCTGGATGTAGTATCGTCTTCGTTAACCTTGACGCATTCAAGCACGACCCATGAAATCGCGTCGGACGAAAACATGTGTCCGAAGAACCGGGCAATGTTGCGTAGGCGGTTAGTTTCGTATCGATGAATTGTTTCGTAATAGTTTTTGAAAGCAGTTTCGAAGCACTCGGTCCAGACACGGTTGAGTTTGCTGAACCGTTCACCGATGAGGCCGTAGAAGGTCGAATAGGAGCGTTCTTGAGAGCAACACTCGATGATCATGTTGACCAACTCAATCTATGCGGAGTACAATAAGTATGTGAAGTTGGTTAAAAGGTGGAGGGACGAACCTCCTGGCCTTCGTCTAATTGGATTTTGAGAAGTTTATGGACGGCTTCTTCGTAGTTGAGGGCATTCATAATGGTCAGGTAGATGACACGACGCAAGTTGACGAGGTTCGTCTGCGTTTTATCTTCAATGCCTTGTTTTTCTTCAACAACTAA
>JAEUWK010001812.1:0-11691 GCA_018524425.1 Podaxis sp. AQ795752 | reverse complement strand
AAACCCTAGGTAGAGCACCTGTATTCCTTACGCTTTACCAACTAGTTCTTTCCCCTTTGCTCATCCTCAAGCCTTTGTCTTAGTTGCAACCTGAGTACATAACAAAGGTCATAACAGCTTACACTGAATGGAAGCTGCTACTACTTTATAAAGCACTCAATGACAATTGACCATGGACCAGCCACTAGGGTTAGGGTCAGCCTTTTCCTGGCAAGATGGACCAGGGGTAGCTGGGAGAGTGGGTTGAGGGGGTGGGTGAGAAAGCATATCAGTATCAGTGTAGGAATTGGAGGACTTACTGGGTTTATTAAGATCAGCCAGTGGAAGGCAAGAAAGGGTGATTGCTTGTGCAGTGTCCCTTTTGAGTTGCAAGTCTGAGCTTTGGAGATGCCCAGCAGTGTCAGAAGAGGAGGAAGGGGAAAAGCCCTAGAGATTCCTAGTGGCATCTTTGGGGGGAGGGGAGGACACTACTGGTGCCTTTTCAGCCCGGTGTTCTTGATGGTGCCCAGTTGACATGGGCATGGGGGTGGAAGATAATATGTGGGAAGGGGGGAATAAAGCTAATTGGAAGAGAATGAGAGAAGTGCTGACAAAAGGCTCAGTGCTAGTGGGTCAGAGGTAGATAAGGTGGATATGATGTCAATGTTATTGAGGATGTCACCAATAGAGGACCAGATGGATGACCAATCCATTCCATGGAGCACAGGGTCCTTACCTTGAGGTACAGTGTTGGTAAGGGGGGGGAGGAAATGAGAGTGAAAGTGGGGAGGGATGGAAGAGGATCTGAGGGCTGGGACTTGTCCTAGGCAGCTTCTGAAGTAAGAGGAACAAAGCCATAGGATGATGCAATGGCCTGAGATGGTGTCAGCATGCAGTGGGAGAAGGGAGCAATCTCCAGGTATATATCCAATTTCTCTCAGACTGGCACAAGGGATTGGGCAATGGATTTGGAACTGGATACATTCTCCTCATATTGGTCATGCTCATCATCACTTGCATAAGTGACAGCAGCAGTGTCATCTTTATCATTAAGTTTGAAACTCTTGCAAGTTTGTTCTGAAAGCATGTGGTCTGTTGAGACTGACCACTTGCCAAGTGAAGGAGAGGGGGACAGGAGGTGACAAATGAAGTCTTCATCATCTTGGATGTCATTGAAAGAAGCACATGAAGTAGCCCAAGGTTGGGTAGTAGAGGGCACTAAGCTAGCACTTGAACAGCAGCAATGAAAAACTTTGGAACCAACTTTGTGCATAAGTCCAGAGGCACCAGAGGTACTTTTAGAGTCTGCCATAGTGATTTAGAACTGAAATCTTTATTTCTGTTCTCACTTTCTTCTTCCTTTCCATCTGCTCTACTAGTGTATCTGCCTCCTCCACCCTCACCCATTTCCTGCTGGGACCCGCCTCTGCCACAGGATGCTCTGTGGTTATGGATGACTGTTGCTCCTGCTGCTATTGTTGGTAGAAGGTGGAGAAGGCTGCCATCATGGCTAGGTCAAAGGGAAGGTTGGTATTGGGGGTTTGGTTGTTTTGCTGTGACATTGTATGGCAAGCTGAAAAGCTGGAGGAATGAAGACCACCATCCAAGGGTGCTTATTTAAGCCCAGCAGAAAGAGTTCAGGGCAGGTGCCTAGTCTGGCTAAGGGTCTCAGAGGCTTAGCCTTAGGGAGGAGGAATATTGTTATAGACTTTACTTCATGCCTATTGAGCTTTCAGAGCCTTAGTTACAACTCAGATTCTGAGGATCCTATTCAGTTTAACCTCTGTTCCATTTTTGTTGGGCACCATCTCTCTGGAAATGCTATTTTCCATACCCTTCCTTTCATCACTTTTTCCTATCAGAATTCTTATCCAATTATTGTGCTCTTTGCATATTTATCCATGGTTTTTCCCTTCTTCCCTTGATTATTACTTGCCTATCTAGGCTTACCCATTTATCTGATGTTTCACCTCTGCCCTCATCCTATCAGATGACTGGACACCATGCAGACAGACTTCCCATCCTTATATCTTTACCACAGATATTAATTCACATGTTACTTGTATTCTTCTTGGGGCAGTTATCACTGCTGCTGCTTAGTTACTACTCTCTAGACCTTATCCTGACTGCCAGCATATAAGTAGGATCACAGCTGTCTATAGTAGGCAGTCAGAATATCAACTTAGATCTTTCTCCCCTCTCTCCTGCTTGTCCACTACAAGTCCACCTCTTGGTCTGGACTTGTCCTGTCTCTGTCTGATCTCTGTCTGTTCATCCACTCAAGTCTGTAGTTGGCCAAGTGAGGCCATTTGCAATACCAGAGGAGTGCAACACATAAGTTGAAGCCAAGCCCTTGTCCCCTTGGTCCATGAATACCTGACTCTGTCTGCTTGCAGTCCACCCCACATCCGGAGTTAGCTTTTAACAAAGGCAGAAAATGGCATCCCATCATATTCCTCTGTAGAACTCTTTCCCCAGCAGAATGTAACTACAAGATATACAACAGGGAATTCTTAGTGATCATCAAGGCACTAAAGACATGGAGATAGTATCTACTGGAAATAAGGGAACCCTTTGAAATATAGACTGATCACAAGAATCTTGAATACTTCTGATCACCCCAGTAAATTAATGCTAGATAAATAAGATAGCACCTGAAGTTGCAAGAATATGATTTCACACTGAAACATACACCAGGAAAGACAAACACCAAGGCAGATATCCTATCTTGACTCATGCATTTTGGAGAGATCAAAGAAGATAAAGAGGTTACAGTGCTCAAGGAAGTATTATTCCAATGATGGCTATATTAGGAGGAAACAATTGCCAAAGAAGTCATCATAGGACAGAAGCTATTTGAAGTTGAAGGAGATGAAGAATGACTATGGGATATCAAAGAAGGAAGGAAGGAGACCATAGTAAACAAATGGTTAAAGGAAGAACCAGAATGGACATGGGAACAAAATAAAATCACATATCAAGACAGCAAAATCTATGTGCTAAACTATAAGGGCATACAGAGCAAGATCATGAGACAATCTTATGACCCACCTGATGTTGGACACCCTAGAATCTACAGAATGATGGAGCTCATCAATCAGAGCTATTATTGCAATAAAGACCAACATTAAGGCCTATATACAGGAATGTGACAGCTACTAGAGAAACAAAGTGATCTGACAGAAGAAGGCAGCTCCACTACACCCCCTTGAAACACCCAAGGAACCATGGCATGAAATCACTATCAATATGATTGGACTACTATCAGAGTCAAATGGAGCAGATACAATTCTGGTTGTAGTTGACAGATTCACAAAGATGATCTGACTGTTCATAACAAATGTCAACCTTGACTCCATGGGATTAGCAAAGATATATCAAGATCACATCTGGAAGCTTCATGGAGTCCTGCAGAAGATTATCAGTGACAAGGGACCACAGTTTGCATCAGCATTCATGAAGAACCTGTGCAAGGCAACGGGAACAGAGCAGGGCCTATTGACAGCCTACTACCTCCAAACTGATGGTCAGACAAAGTATATCAACCAGAAAATTAAAACCTTTCTGTGGGCATACATTGACTATGTGCAAGATGACTGGACAGATTGGCTATCTACAGCAGAGTTTCAGCACAACAACAAGGTTCACAGCAGTATAGGAGAAATACCATTCTTCCTGAATTACAGAAGACATCTATGGAAGGGAGATATCACAACTGACTTGCTAATGCTGTCAATCATGGTGGTTCTCAAGAAGCTCACAGCCTGCCAGTCTCAGGCCAGAGAACTATTGGAGAACAAGAGACATGGCATGATAAAGTAGTACAACAACTGAAGAATGCTAAGCAGGGATTACAAAGAGGGAACCCAGGTGTGGCTCAAGAAGATAAATATAGCAACCAATTGGCCAACAAAGAAGCTTGATCACAAGCGCTATGGACCATTCAAGATACTCAAGAAAGTAGGAATGGTAGCATACCAACTGAAGTTACCAGAAGGATAGGTTATCCATGATATATTCAACAAGGCATTACTAATATCATATCAACCACTGAAGTTTATGAATCCACAAGCTGAGCTGCCACTACTAGCAGAACTAATAAATGGAAAAGAAGAATATGAAGTAGAAGAGATCCAAGAGTATTGTAGGAGAGGCAAAGAAATGTAATACCTCATGCATTAGAAAGGGTATAGCAATGAGCATGACACATGGATAGCTGAGTCAGCACTTGGTAATGCTCAAGAAGCATTACAGGATTATCTCCAAAGGTTTCCTGCAGCAAAACCTATAAACAAGAGGAGTAATTGATGGCTTTAAGTAGTACAACACCCTATAAAACTCAAAGCATAAGCATAGATGCAAACTAAAGCATCCAATCCTTTGTCCCCACCCCCTCTCCTATTAATACCCTCATCACCAACATCAAGCAGCAGCTCACAGACAACAACCCTACCAAGAAGTTTGAGGAACATTTATAGCTAGCCCAAGACATCATCTACCTTTACCAAATATACACCAATATACAAGAGGTAGTACAAACTGTCATCCCTCAAGTCATTAACTTAGCCAAGGGTTTAGGGTGAGCCACCCAGATAAACCAACACATTTATATCATTCTCCATGATACCAATGACTACCTCACTACTAACACCAATGACCACCTTACCAGTATCCTAGTTATGGTTGCTGAACAAATGTCAAAGCTCAATATATCTAGCAAAAAGGAAAAGGAGAACTTTGTATCACTTCTGATATCCCTCACCCAGGGACAAGACCTATTCCCTCATAAATGCCCAATCCCCCAACCCACTACTTGACACTAATCTATGACTGACTTGGAGTCAGATGACAACTTCCCTACCATTGATGAAGAGGCTAAGCACCTCATCAAGTTCCTCTCTCCTAAATGCACTGGCCCTGCCAAAGTAGAAGAATGCAAGCCTCCCATCCCATTTAAGACCTTGAAGGAGGATGGAGATAGAGATGAAAAATACTGGAAGCAAATTTTATGGGCCTTCATTGGTGATCACAGCAGTATGTGTGTCACTTATCAAAGCACCATAATCCTGATGTTTAGAGGGCTAGACTACACTTCATTCTTCATTACCTATATAGAAGAAGGCTACCAACTAGTTCTTCATTGGCCCCAACAAGGACATCACTTGTCATATCACACATTGACTACAAGAGCCACCAACATTCAAGAAGGCACAACATTTTCTAGCCTATTTTACTCTTCTTATATATGATAACTTATATAGACCTTTACAGTAGTTTCATGAGGACATGACACCTTAGGAGGAGGAGGATGTTATAGTCTTGATGGTTTCATCTATATTTAGATGTGCTAACTCAGCATAGTGTTTCATATGTTGTTTTAGCCCCTTGATGACTCTGCTCTGACTCACCTGCTTACTCACCATGACTCATGCCATTACTCATCTCCCATTTCACCTATTACTAGCTAGCCCCTTCAGTAGTATATAAACCCTAGGTAGAGCATCTGTAGTCCTTATGCTTTGCCAACTTGTTCTTTTTCCTTTGCCATCCTCAAGCCTTTGCCTTAGTTGTAACCTGAGTTTATAACAAAGGTCATAACAACTAGGAGTGATATGAAGTTTTCTTTTTCTTTGTCACCAGATATCTTGAGATTTGACATTTGTTTGGCAACCATGACCAGGATGCTGGTGAAACAGTCATTAGTGTCAGAGGTAAGATAGTTGTTGGCATCATGGAGGATGATGTAGATGTGTTGGTTCATCTGGGTGGCTCACCCTGAGCCCTTGGCAAAGTTAATGACTTGGGGAATAACAGTTTGTACTGCTTCTGAGAATAGTTGGACTATCTCTTATACATTGGTATATACTTGACAGAGGCAGATGATGTCTTGGACTAGTTATAGATGGTCTTCAAACTGCTTGGTAAAATTGTTATCTGTAAGCTGCTGCTCAATGTTGGTGATAAAAGTGTTGATGGGGGGGGGGAATATTATGACCTTTATTATAAACTCAGGTTGCAACTAAGACAAAGGCTTGAGGGTGGCAAAGAGAAAAAAACAAGTTGGTAAAGTATAAGGAATGCAGGTGCTCTACCTAGGGTTTATATACTAGTAAGGGATTAGCTAAGAATAGATAAAACAGATGATGAGTAAGGGCATGAGTCATGGTGAGTAAGTAGGTGAGTCAGAGTGGAGTTATCAAGGGATTGACACAGCACATGAAACACTATGCTGAGTCAGTGTATCTAAATATAGATAAAACCCTCAGGACCATAATAAGAAAGTAGGAATGAAAGATTGGGTGCTTTGGTCAGTGTCCATGTTTGTGTTTGAATCTTGTAGGATATTGTACTGCTTATAACTGCTGATTGCCCTCCCTCTTTTATAGGTTTTGCTCTAGGAAACCTTCAGGGATAATCTCATAACACTTCTTATACATTACCAAGTGCTGATTCAGCCATCCATATATCATGCTTGTTGCTCTATCCTTTCCAGTGCACTAGGTACTGCATTTCTTAGCCTCTTCTGCAATGTCCTCAGATCTCTTCTACTTTATATTTCTCCTTCCCATTTATCAGTGGCAGTTGTGGTGGTAGCTTGGCTTGCTGATTCATAAACTTTGGCAGTCAGTATGGTATTAATAATGCTTTATTGAAAACATCATGAATGACCTATCCTCTGGTAGCTCCAGTTGGTATACTCCTGGTCCTACTTTCTTGAGTATCTTGAATGGTCTATAGCATTTGTGGTCAAGCTTCTTTGTCAGCTGATTGGTTGCTATGTTTGTTCTCTCAAGCCACATCTGTGCCTCCTCTCTTTAATTCTTGCTTGCTATTCTCCTTTTGTCATAATGCTTTGTCATGTTGCATCTCTTGTTCTCCAAAAGCTCTCTAACCCAAGATTGACAGGTTGTGAGCTTTTTGAAAAGCTATAGATTGATGGTGTTGGAGAGTCAGTTGTGATATCTCTCTTCCATGGGTGCCTCCTATAGTTCAGGAAAAATAGTATTTCTCCTATACTACTATGGACCTTGTTGTTATACTAGAATTCTACTGTGGATAGCCAATCTGTCTAGTCACTCTATATGTAGTTGATGTATGCCCATAAGAAGGTTTCAATCTCCTGGTTGACTTACTGCATCCAGCTATCAGTTTGAGGGTAGTAGGCTGTTGATAGGCTCTGCTCTGTTCCTGTTGCCCTATACAGACTCTTTATAAAAGTTGATGCAAATTGTGGTCCCCTATTACTGATGATCTTCTATGGAACTCCATGGAGCAAATGTGATCTTAGTATATTTTTGCTAGTCCTATGAAGTTGAGGTTGACATTTGGTGTGATGAGTCAGATTATTTTTGTGAATTTGTCAACTATGCCCAAGATTGTGTCTGCTCCATTCAACTTTGGGAGTAGCCTAATCATGTTGATGCTGATTTCATACCATAGTTCCTCAGGTGTTTCAAGGGAGTATAGTAGGGCTGCCTTCTTCTGTCAAATTGCTTTGTTCTTCTGATAGCTGTTGCATCCCTGTACATGGCCTTGACATTGGTCATCATTGCTGGTCAGTAATAGCTTTGTTAGATAAGCTCTATCATCCTGTGGATCCCTGGATGTCTGACATCAGGTAGGTCATGATATCTTCTTATGATCTTGCTCCATATACCCTTGTAGTTTGGCACATAGATTTTGTCCTCTTGGTATGTAACCCCATTTCATTCCTATGTCTGTTCCAGTTCTTTCTTTAGCCATTTGTTCACTATGGTTTCCTTCTGCCCTTCCCTGATGTCCTGTAGCATTTCTTCATCTCCTTTAACTTCAAACAGCTTTCATCCTATGATGTGATTGGAAGTAGTTGAGATTCTTGTGATTGGTCCATATTTCAAAGGATTCCCTCACTTCTAGTAGGTACTGTCTCCATGTCTTTAGTACCTTGATGATTGCTAGAAGTTTTCTGTCATATATCTTGTAGTTGCATTCTGCTAGGGAAAGAGTTCTGAAGAGGAATATGATAGGATGCCATTTTCTACCTTGTTCTTGTGAAAGGACTTCTCCTATTGCATGCTTCAATATATTGACCTCTACTTGGAACTTCCTATCATTCTGTGGGAGTGCCAGCAGTATTGGTTTTTCCATTATCCATCACTTTAGTTTTTCAAATGTCTTTCTGTTGAAGTCAGCCAGGGCTCTGCTCTCTCTCCTATCCTCACTATGCTTTCTCTATCCCCCTTTATGTATAAATTTTCCAATGATCTTCATTGTAAAATTGTTTCCTTCATCAATGACAGTCTTGTTGTTGTCCAATCAGAATCCATTATTACTAACTGTTGGTTACTTTTGCAGGTATATAAAGAATGCAAAGCATACCTCCTCCACCTTGGACTTGTCCTCGAAAGGGACAAAACTGAGGTCCTTCATTTTTCCAATCATCCCTTCCATGACCCCATCCCCCCCATTACTATCAACAGCTTATTTACTATCTACCCAAAACCATTCCTCCGCTATCTAGGCTTCTGGTTTGACAGAAGCCTCACCTTCAAGGAACACATCCATTTCTATTCAACCAAGGCCTTATCCATGGTCCATTGCATGTGCATGCTTGGCAACTCCATCTGCAGTCTCTCTCCATGCCACAAGAGATTGCTATACTGTACATGTGTGGTCCCCATTGCCACATATGGTTTCCACTTATAGTTTATGCATAACACAAGACACTGTAGACTTGTCAAGTCTCTCCAGCACATGTAATGCCAAGTAGCCCTATAGATTATGGGCATATTCCATACCATCCCTATGGGCAGGGTTGAGGCCATTGCAGATCTTATCCCCATCCATTTAAACTTGTCCAAGCTTGCAAAGCACTGTTCTCTGCAATACCACACCCTTCCCCCCTCTCACCCCCTCAAACTTCTCATCTGGGACATTGACCCCTTAGATGTATACCAAACCAAGCAGCACTCCACAGTGCTGGATTTTATATCAGATGTGCAAGCAGTCACAGACTGGGTCCATTGACTCCACCCTAGTGCCAAACTGGGCTAGTGTTTGCTGGACCTCTTTAGTAATCAAATCAAATTCATCAAGTGTCCAGACCCTTTGAAAAAAGGGGCTTTGGTGCTTCACATTTCCAATGCTTCACATGCACACAACCTTTCCTTTTTGTCTCCCATTTTGCTTGTTGTAGCTACAGATGGTTCAGTTTCCTCTAATCCCTCCCTTTCTGCCACCTCTGCCTATTTAGTTTTCAGTTCCTCTTCCTCAAACATTCTTTCTTCTGCTGTTCACCTATGTGGTGAAGTCATCTCATCAGACTCTGAATCATATGCTCTTCAACTTGGACTCTTTTCTGCCATTTCTCATACTTGCTCTCTTGATGCCTCCTTTCTCATAGTCTTCACAGACTTCAATTTCTCTGCTAAACTTTTATTTTCATACAGCCCCCACAGTGCATGCCAAGACACTATTGCAGTAGCTCCCCTCCTCCACTTATGGCTCTCCTCTTCCCCCTGAATCATATCCATTTCTGGTCCATACCTTCATCTACATCATAGTCCATCCATAAGCAAGCATACAACCTTGCCAAGTCCCTCCGCCTTCCCCTAAATCATTGCTAGCCCTTCTGCACATCCATCAGGTTTGTTTGCAATTGAAACACCAAGGCATGTCTACAGCAGTGGCATGCCCTCATGAACAATCCCAAATACTGTGGTAAGTCATGGCTCAACCTCAAGGACAAAGCCAGCCAATCTCTCAAGCCCAAGTATGCCAAAGGTGGTACTTGGCTTTGCTCTCCTCTTGGCATAGATGCCCAGCTGTGCACATGCTTCACCCAATGCATTACTAATCATGTGCCCATCAGCACCTTTTGTCAGTGCTTCTTCCCTGGGTGCCACATCACTTTGTGCCCTTGTGGCAAGACACTTGAGATGCATGACCATATACTCAATGACTGCAGTTGCTTTTCTTACCCAATAGGATACCATGACAGATTTTACTGGCTTATCAATTTCCTCAAATGAAATCCCACTGCATTCTCATTTACAGACCAGATCCAAGGACCCATCACACAAGAAAAGTTCACCAACCAACACCTCTCTCAGAGGAAGCACATTACTATCAATGGAGTCCCAGATGTGCACTAGAAAGGACTTGGTTTCCTTTTATCACCCTCTCCTCTCTTCACTGTAGGTAGCCTCCCTGCTCCTTGTTCCAACATTCCTATGCATAACCCCCTATGATTCACTAAGTTAGTTTACCTCTCTTTTCACTTCATCATATCTAGTTAGGTTACATAGCAACTACCTTGACTATCATCAGCTTCCATTTCTTCTTTCCCCCCCCCCCCCCCCTCCTTTTTTTTTTCTTCTCTTTTTTGGTTTCAGTATTAGGATTGCTCTTGTGCACCCATTTGTGGTAGCTAGTCTATTGCAATAAACATTGACTTAAAAAAAAAAAAAAATGTGCCTGGGAAGTTACACAGGCCAAAGAACATAACAGTGGGTTTGATTAGTCCTTTGTTTGTCAAAAATGCTACCTTCCATTTATCTCCTTCCTTTATGTATATGTTATTATAGCCCCAAATGATATCCAGCTTGTTGAAGTACTTAGTATCCTTTAGCTTGTTGATGATTTCTCTGATCAATGGTAGTGGCATCTTATCCTTGACTGTAACACTGTTAAGCCTTCAATAATCCTGTACCAGTCACTTGGACCTATCTTTCTTGAGAATGAAGAAGCATGGCAATGTGTAGGGGGATTTTGATGGTTGGATTTGTCCTGATGAGAGGTTTTCTTCAATAAATTTGTAGAGTTTCTCTTTCTCCTTGGCTGTCATCAGATAGACCTTGGCCAGTAACTTCTATGGGCTTTCTTCTGTGAGTTTGATCTCATGGTCCCACTCTGTATGCTCTGGTAGCTTGTTGAAGTTCTGCTTGTTGAATAGGTGTGTGTATTCCCTGATATACTCTGGTAGGTTGCAAACACCTTCCTTTCTCAGTAACTACTACTATCATTTTAGTGGCCCAGTTATTTGTAGTACAAGGAAATACATAACTCATTCTAAATCACTATGTCAAGCTCTAGGAAGACTATCAGCTTTCTTGGAGGTATGAAAAAGATTACCAGTTCCCTCTGCTCAGGTATTGCTTGTTGTTGCTGCTCTAGCACTAGCTTAGCACACAATCTGACTTTTCCTCAAGAGGCTTCTATCCCTCTATTCAACAATTTCCAGGTTACTGAGGACTTTATCTGAAAACTACCCTTACCCTCCCCTTCTATTAAAGCTAAATGTTCTTACTCAATCTCTCTCTAATTGACTGGAGAAGAGTATAAAATTCAGAAATAATGATGATACTACCTCTGTTTCTTCTTCTGAAGAAAATGAGGGCCATTACAGCAGTGAAGGATCTCAAGGAACCTCTACACCTAAGTTCATTGCCCAATCCCTCATGCCAGTCCACAAGAACATTGACCTCTCTCCTGAGATTGCTCTGTCATCCTACAAAGCTCTCTCTCCTGCTCAAGCTATTGCTGTATCTTACAGCTTTGTCCCCCCAACCCCTGGAACAGCTTAGGATAAATCCCAGCCTTCAGACCCCCTCCTTGCCCTCTTAACATTTACCCCCATCTCTCCTCCTACTAACACTCTGTTAGAACTCAATATTCAGACAATACCAGTGTATACTGATCAATGTTGAATGAATTGAGACTCTTATACTGATT
>JAEUWK010001813.1:0-15879 GCA_018524425.1 Podaxis sp. AQ795752 | reverse complement strand
AATCAGTATAAGAGTCTCAATTCATTCAACATTGATCAGTATACACTGGTATTGTCTGAATATTGAGTTCTAACAACATCTCCTTACATTTTGCAACCACAACCTTCGATCCTGCTTCATGCTTCATATATACCAGCCATTTGTCAGAATGTATTACTTCAAGTCTCCAATGGCAAATCATAACCACAAAGTTTGACACTAAGATGCAATAACATTATTCCCTTACTCCGTGCCCCAAGACATGTGAATGACACGCCCTCAATTTTCTCATCCACTCAGATGATTTATATGAACTTCCCAGAACAAATCTACAAAATACTCCAGTACACAGCTAGATTACATCCTGAAGCCGAAGAAAGACAGAGTGCAAAGAAAAATGCTTCAGGCAATGTTGTTCACGAAACTTTCTCTCGCTTAAGCGTACCACCAGGTAACGGGGATACGACCTTGGCTGAGGGGGGCAAGTGCCTGGAAAGCGGAAGGGGAGAGGTCAATGCTATACTGAGAGCACCCTGGGCAAGAATCAACAACGGTGGCATCGATGGTCTTGCCTCCGTCTTGACAACAGAGAGAATGAACAAATGTTCATGGTTTGTAATGCGTGTTCACTTACATGAAACCTTGATGTGTTGCCAGCAGTGAGCTCCGTTGTTGTACTCTTGGGTGGACAAAGCAACTATGAAGTCCGAATCCTTGCTCCATGCGCCACAGTTTCCGAACTGTCAATTCAAGATTGATTGATCAGTATGTCAGGGTCACCGGACTTAAGGCAGTCGTAAATTCATATGCTGACCCCCGTGTAGTAATAAGTGGCTGTGAAAATGTCCAAAAAAGTCAACCAGTGCCCCTAATGTGGACATGTTTTGAGAGACGTACCGTCGCCGTTGAATGCAGTAGTTGCTCCAGCGAGCATGAAGATGGCACCAACGGTAACAATGATGGGCTTGGACAAGAACATGTTGTCTGACACAGAGATTTAATAGCTCGGAAGTAGCTCAAGTTCGAAGGTCGATTGAGTGCCGATGATAGAGTTTGTGGAACCCCTGGATTTTATACTCCAGAGGAATTCAAGCACTTGAGACAAAAGGACATAGGTGTTTGCTCGGAGAACATCCAGGGATAGCCTCATCTGTTCCATTTCAACGTATCCGGCACTACAAATTCTGCGCAAAACACGGAGGTCAGACTTAACCATTTGGACTTGTCTAGACATTAGCGCCAAGTTAGTGCGAGACGGGATTTCGTCTGGGCCCACACAAGTCGAGTGAACCTCTTTCATGGTTCATCAAATGTCTACTTGCCCCTTTGCGGCCCCTTAGAACAAGCAGAATAAGACCCCACTACCCAAATCCAATCTAAAATAAAAATCGAAAACACTCAGAAAGATATTCCTTCCCAGAAATCCCAGATATCATCCTGGCCTGAATGATAATCAAAGGATGATGGTACTTTCGCAGTTACAGTATTTCCATCGAAATGTTCTACTTTAGCGCAGACTGCCATCATTGTCTGCTTTGTGGACCAAGAATGGGTTTCCAGTTTGACCAGAGGAAAAAGTTGTACATGGGAAGTCGGAACCGGGGACCAGCCCTAATAGGCCTAGTCTTTCGGAACAATGCCTTGCAGCTAGCTGCACAGGGTGCCGGGCTCAAGTTTGAAACACGTCTACTAGTAGAGAGGACTGGTGCCGGAATCTCAGCAACCTCTACGTCATATGACTGGAAACCTCCCACTGTCATTCCGCTGGACTCGTATGCAAGGACAAGTCGCTTGGATTTATGTCCGATGCATTGCTAACATAAACTTTAGGCCCGCACATCACTCGGTCTTTGTCGGGCCTGCTTCGAAGGAAAAGCTCACAACGTGAAGTCGTCGGGCCATGAGCCATCCGGCAATGAATGTTGAGCTATAGACTGGGACCAGTGACTGCCTTGCCAGCCGACTCAGGTTTTCGTGAGCTGGACGAGCTTTTCGGACATCAGCTGGCACTGCTCCTTCATGCGAACAGCACGGCCCATAGGTCAGTAGTGAGTATTTTCAGGGATTGAATCTAGCCAGCTTCATACTGTATCGACTATGAACAAGCACATGTCCTGATGGTGGGTCCGACAAAGACCCCCGTGTCATCAAAACTCTGGTCGTAGTCCTTTCTTACTAATTTAGCGATCAACTAGCTCGACCCCTCATCAGTCCTGGTGCACGTGTATCTCAGCTGACCCTCGAGCCTTGGCCTCCGAGCTCGGTGTAATGCACTGGCCAAAATCTTAGTGCTTTCTACTAGAGCTGATATGTCATAGAGAAATCGGGCTGAAGGCGGTGGAGGGGAATAATAGCTAAAACGACCAAGTCTGTTTCTATTCTTGCCCAAAATTGGTAGTGTCGGTGTACTCGATCGAGCCCTTAGAGTGGAACGCCACCTAAGTGGTTCAAACCAGGGGGAGAAACGATTCAACATGCGACAATTGAAACTATGGGAAATAAGACCTTCATCCTCGGACACGTTCATGTGGTTCCTGCCAAGGGACATTAAGGATGCGGAAGATTTCTTCTTCAGTTTCGGATGCCACGATGGTTCCTACTCAACAGCTGAGTCCGCAAGCAGAGGTGTATAGAACATTGAACGCAGACCTTCATTGAGCTTGACTCGAGAATCCTTGGGATCACGTACGATCCCGCTAAATAATCCCCGCTGGTTCAATGAATATCCCATCTTGTTCGCCTTCAACCTCATGGCGCGATTGAACTCAAAGGTTGGTTTAGCGAGAGTGAGGTATGACGAACTGAAAGTACTTCTTACAATATCATCCCCCTAAACGTTTTGGCTCAATGAAAGTCCGCGAGGCTGGACATGAACGTACTGTATAATAAAGCAAGGCGGCACCACGGCTTTCCCAAGGCACTGCCAAGAAATCGATCCGGCGTCGCTGGGATCCCGGTTGTGGGAGGCGACAGAGACCACGATAAACACACTCAAGGTCTGTTAAGTCTTCGGGAATTGCAAGGTCTTCTGTGACAATTCCTGCACTGTGAAGAGCAGGCAGGAGCCGGGCCAAGATTCCTGTGGCTCGTCAGTGTGAAGGGTGTGGAGATCACCTAATTTCCATGCCTGAATGTGTCCGGTTGTCATCGGTCGGACGCGTAATTAGAATGTCGATGTCACCGCAGTCAGCTTTTCCCCTGTTACCCCATATAACTTTGAACGCCCGATAGAATGCCTTCGAGCCATACCTCCTGTAGCTCCCCATAATTTCCACAAAGAGCTTGGAATCGAGTGACAACGCTAGGGGGTAGGTTTTAGTCGTGGCGCTGACGGGCTTCATATGAGTACGTACCTATTGGTTTAATGAGGTCAAAAATAGCCTTTGCTTCATTACGAGGCATACGGCTGTTGATGTCTGAGTCCAGGCCAAGGGCTTATCAGCTTCAAGAACATAGGAAGATTGAGTTGCGGGATCAATACCGTCGTAATATCGAAGTCCGATCAACTGAGCTGGGTTCAAGCGCACTCCTCCTTTCTGGTTGCGGAGATCCTCCAAGGTACGGCAGCCTGCGGAATACCACTTGAACGCAGTTGACTGGCCTTCAACAAAACTTCCTGCGTTAACGAAGGAGGTACTGAGCAACGTCACACCCACCAACACCGTAGATTCCTTGAAACACCCTAGTGACCTCAACATCATCCGTCTTTTCATAATTGATGCGCCGGAGATCCCCCGTTTGAAGAATTTCCATGATCTCAGTGCAAAGTCACCATTGTATTTCAAACACGATACAACGGAATAGACGAACCTTCAAGGCTGTCTTATCCCCAACCCCTCGGATACTTCGGGCCTCGCTGTAAGACTGGATACGTTTCGGATACCCACGAATCGCACGAATGCCTGAAATTCTTCGGCTGAAGCTCCTGTCGATGAACGTATATATTACTTACTCTTGTTATAACTGTACGCCCGCCAATGATCTTCATCTCCAAGTTTCGCTTTATGAAGTTCCTGGAGTTCTTGTAACTTTTGGAAAATTAGTGGGGTGGGGATGCTGCCCAAAAGGAAGCCACCTTCTCGATGATATCCTGGTTGGCACAAGTTGTCTTTCGTGGTTCCCGGCTATCAGAGGTCCAGCCCTGTCCTCATGAGATAAATGACGAGTTTCAAGCAGCAGCCATACTGGGTCGTACTCTTCTTTGCTGAGGTGGGGGACCTTTGGGTGGTCCATCATCAATAAATGAATCATTATCATCTGATTCATCACATTCTCCAAAACGAGACCACTTCAAGTCCAACTACGTTATTAACGATAGCCAGTCGACAATGATATTCACTCACATTGGCGTCACGAGCTGCCCTTGCTTCTGCATAGAATTCCTCTAGCGGATCTGTTCTGCTTTTCCTGGTCTGAGCTCCTGATGCTGTTGTAGAATTGTTCTCTTTCTCGTCCGAGGGAAGGGGAGGTGAAGGAAGAACGGAGTTGCAAAGTGGGGTGGCTCGACTGCTGGAGGGTTCCGAGTTCGAATTACTGCCTGGAAAAAACTCTGATCGAGCCTGAAGCGAAGAAGGTTTACTGGCGGTGCCGTGAAATACTGCACTAATCTACAACAATAGTTAAAAACACCCGAAACCCACCAGTTCGGTGCCACTGTAGCACTTCCTCCTGTGGCCCTATCGCAGCGAGATACTGTGGACTCACTGCGGCCCGTTGTTATATCCATTCGTTCACCGAATGCTGCGTGCAGCCACACGTCCTCGGCCATCTTGATCTCAATTTCTTCCTTATCAAATCGACCCGTTCGACCGATCGCTGACAAGATCCAACTCCATTTCACCGTCGGTATATGGTCAGGGATCTCACTTAGGCGCTTGTATCCGAGGGCACGGAGCGTAGGAGGTTTGTGAGTATCAGTGACGATATGGGTGACGATAGCGGGATCATAAGTAGGTATAAGATTACCTCCATGTTTCACAATCTGCCGAAATGAGGGTTGCTTGAACCGCAGTGCAAAGTCCAATCAGAAGCCGATGACATACAAGTTCCATTCGTCCTCGTGTTCTCTCTCCCGCAAATTGCATGTCACCTCCAATGTAAAAAATGTTTTTCCCCTCAAGAAACTTGATTGTCGAAGTTTTCCGCTTGACAATGGTGCTTGCCTTGTCCATGAGTTGCCGAGCGTATTCAGCAGGTGTTACTGGCCCCTGTTTCTCTGCCTTTGGTACCTTGCTCTTCGGCAATTTTGGAGGGACCTGGCTTCGGCGAGTATTTTTGGGCTTTGGCGGCTGCTCAGCATCGGAAACACGGGACGGGGAACCGCTACGCGAGGAAGTAGGAGACGAGGCTTGTAGGGCAGGCATCTTTTCTTGGAACTGATTCTTCACGCTGGTACTCGGCCTTCTTGGGAGACCTGGTTCCGTGCCCTTGGAACTTAACGGGATGACTTTGTCGCGACGCTTCATTGCGACATGTCTCGCCACACGTTCTTTCACCTCTAGGCAGAGTGTGGTCGAGCCAGAAGCCGTAACCGCCTTCCTGGGCATTTCTGTCATCACAGGAGGTAACACGTCTTGCATGCTGGGATCTTCTATTGGTGACGTGGGAGGGTCGTCTTCATCGTGTCGACCTCGACCTGTGTCATCACCTGGTCGTTTATTACTTGGAATGATCGCTCCATCAGATGGCTGACCTTGTGGAGTCTTGCTGGCCAGAGCTGGTTTGTTCAATACTTGCTGTGGCCGTATGCCAGGGTCTGGGGAGCACGTCAATATATGAGAGAAAGAGTTGATCCTGCACGGGAAAACTGAACGTAAATAAAAATATAACGGCTTCTCAAACCAAAACCTACGGGCTGGACCGTCCAGACGATGGGCGTTTCTGCGGGCTGCGTCCTTGCAGGGAAAGAAAGCTCGTAATTTCAGAAGGTTGTTCCGCCTCTCCTCCAATGGTGTCATGGGTTCTCTGAGGGCTTTCTGCAAGCAAGGGCGAGGTTTCTATCCGGGATAGGAGAAATGGTGTGGAAGTTTGTTGGACGGAGGAGTCATTCCAGACAGGTCTAGTGCCATCACCCTTCTGACGCTTCGCGGGAAGCGTCATATGAATTGGGGGTGATCTGCGCTTGACACCAGCCGTATCGTTCCTGCTTCCACGCGTGGTCAGATCATCTCACACAAAAAATGGCACTGGCATGGTACCTAGTGGTAGCCTCACACATTTCTTCCACGTTTTTACCAAGAGCCTCTCTGGATCCTGCAACCGGATCCAGAGACCCGATGATCTTTGGTTCATGGTATAGACGGCTAATGGGCGGGATTCGCAACTGCTATCCTGTGCTTAAAAGTTCCCGAGACGTACTTGTTCATGTGACCAGTATCATGAACTGCTTCATACCGTTGTGGTGGTTCTTGGGCGCTTAGAACATTGTTGCCAGCAAGTGATCGTGATTGGGGGAAGCTGCACAGTCTCAGAAATTACGAAATTGTGTGATCCCTGGTGTAAAATGACGGTACCTCGGAGGCACACTCGAGAGGATTCGGGAATTACTAGTGTCCCCCGCCGCGCTTGGGTTACCGTGCAGGCAGTCCCGCGAGGTGCTTTGTCCCCCTGAAGACACGGAGGCTATATCATAATCCTCAATAGTGTCCATTATTACTGGTGTTGAATTCCCTTCTGTGAAGGACAAGAAATTTGTTCCAAAACCTGTTTGGGTGAGATGAGGCTTTCCCATGGCCATGCGTCTGCGGTACTCGTCAAGGCCTTCATCCGGCTGGTTCATAATCTTGTCGCGCTCGCGATAAAATGTCTCCAGATCAAAGTCCATAGGGAAAAGATAATAGTCGGTATTGGCGGCCGAAGCGTTTATAAGTGTTGGTGTCTGAGTCAGGCTGAATTGAGATGCTTACATATAAAGCCGTGACGCGGCCACGTGACGACTTCCCTGACCCCACAAAGGGTTGACAAGTTCATGTATCCACCTCTTCTGCAGAATGATTCGTCGTGATCGCTGTGGCTTGATCCCCGAAAGCTATGGCTGAAATAACGGGACAAAGCTCCCGTGTGTCAGTACCAAACAGATTCAACAGCACGCACAAAACAAATCTAACTCATGAGAGCCATTAAGAGCGACTTCATAACCGCGGCAGCCGAACATTGCACGGTACTTTTTTCCATCCATTATGGATTGCGCACTGATCGCAGCGACCATAGGTCATTGTTGGACTGGGGAGTCTCTTCTGAATTTCTCCCCAGTTCTGGTGCAGTAACGAACCCCATTCACAAACAGCACCGCGTCAGTGGTTATGGAGTATTGACAAAGAACATGTGCGATGAATCTAACTTGCAAAAATAGCCAGCATTCCGTAAAGCGAGCTGGGTCCTCCTTTGGTTTCGCGGACATTGAATTCGGCTGGTGCCAGTTTGTATCTCAGGACCAATGGGAGCCTGACTCTTGATGAGGGGCAGTTTGACCGTATGTAAAGATGATCGACGAACATTCGGTTGACAGCCGAATAGATGCGTTTCGATGGCATTAACACCACGTTGTGCTGCACAGTCGAAATTTTGAACGCCTTGGCCGAATTCTCATTCCGCTTTCGTGGTTATCACTCCCTTCACGTAACGTGCTTCGCAGTAAAATATCACTTCGGCCGTATATAAGGCACTCCTGGACTGGACTTTGAGGTCATCACCAGCAGCAACTAGAAGAGAAATGCCTAGCGCTGCCCCCTACCATCGCAACTCCGATAACGAAAACCAGAGTGGGCCAGAAGAACACTCTCACCTGACGCGTGAGGGAAGCCCAGACTTCTCCCGCGATAGTTCAGCTCGAGAGGAACTTGGACCAGATGATTTTCCCACTTACTTCTCCGAACGCGATGGACGGCTATTTCATTCATCAACGACCTCTCCGTACCCTCTGCCAGCGGATGCACCGGAGCAAGAAGTGCGTACATTTAGGCTCATTCCTAATTCTCCGTAGTGACCTATTGGTCCTGTTCATTCAAAAAATCCCAGCGGCTAAGAGGCCTTCATGCATTAGTCAGCCAGTTGGTTGGCGCCAATTACGTTGGACCTGTGCCCGAGATTCTGGCGCGAGATCCCAATCGTCAAAAGAGGGTACTTGACCTGTGCAATGGTACTGGGACATGGTGAGTTACGGCCAATCTGTGGGTCACTCCCGCCTCGTTATCCGATGGCTGACTGAGTCACCCACCCAATCTAGGGTAATGGAGATGGCGGAGGACTTCCGGCATGTTCTATTTACAGGAATCGACATAGGTGTGCATCTCTCACACTGCCCAGTGACTTCAATCAGATTTACAAATACGCTCAGTTCCCATCGCCACCCGTTACCCGTTGCCCAATGTTGATTTTGAGATTGGGGATATCACAGAAGAATTTGAATGGCAAAACTCCACCTTTGATTTCATCCATGCTCGCAGCATTTCTTGGGCAGTAAGTCGTGTTTTCCCCTCGAATACCGGGCGTTCGACACGCGGCCGTAGACACCTGTACTCAATGTGCTTTATAACAGGTCCATGACTACAATACTATTTTGCCAGAGGTAGTCCGCGTGTTGCGCTCGGGTGGGCTCTTCCTCTCGGGCGAATGGGACGTCGCGGTCTGCTTCCCTCCCAGCGACCCGCGAGCAGCTAACCCGACACTATACATACCCGCCTCGATGCAGTTCTACCAGGTCCTCAATCTAGCCCTAGAAGATCGAGGGATCCGGACTGTCGTCAGGCAGATTCCCAACTACTTGAATAACACGGGTGCCTTTCGTGAAGTTGTGTCGAGTTCTATAAGCGTTCCGGTTGGGACCTGGTCCAGCGACCCGCGCATGAACGAACTGGGTAGGGGATTTTTGGCAATTCAGTCGCGGTTTGCGGACTCCATCAAGCCGTTCTTGCGTCAGATGGACCATGCGCAGGTGTATGTTGATGCCCTGGTGCAGAACTTCGTGGACGAGTTGAGGATGACGGATGGGTTGGTTGGAACCTATCACTTGGTGTATGCCATCAAGGCTGAGTGAGGTATGAGCTGCACGACAGCAGTGAACATTTACAGACCCTTCTTATGACCCTTTGTGCTTCTTGACAACTACTTTCTTCTGTGCATCCCTGACAATATTACGCATTTTTGTATTGTTGGTCCAGTGGCCCGAGGAGAGCAGCTGGAGGGCGCCATTGGTCGTGGCAATCAAGGTGAGGGAGGGGCAAAGCAGCGGAAGGCGTGGTTACAACGTGAAGAGCAGTTGATTGCCACTAGCCAGGAAGAAAGATGATGAGGTGTCAATGATACGAGAATGATAAGGATGTTATGGCCGTAAGGATATACAGAAAGTGGTGATCGGTCGGCAGATACCAATAGTGGGAGAGAACCGGACACTCCACTGGTCGACCCCATCGGAGCCGGAGGGAGTTTTGACAGTGGTAAGTGACGAGAGTGTCAGAAAAAAGTTGCGCATCGTATCTTTGGTTGGTGACTGTGCCGTAATGGTGTACAGCCTGCTGAGAACTTAGTCGCCCGGCTTTGGACTACCGGTCTCGGAGATTCAGAGCGTCATGAAGACCATAAGCGTTCTTTGGGGCCTCGATGCCTCCTGTCCACGTTTATTACCACGTAACTCAGGAATATAGATCAAAGAAGGCATCGAGAAGTTCCACACCCATGATCCATGGGCAGCCGGTACCTGTGGTCTCTGGCACAGCAGCCCAATCTCCCTGCGCCACTGATAGAACCCACAGTCTGGTACAAGGGTCGATTTTGGTAGCTGGCAGCCAGGATACGGGGGTGTTTTCGCCCAGTGGCGCAAAGCTGAAATGGTCGCCTAGTTAAAAACCTGCACTTCCGGGTGAATAGACTTAATAGTAAATTTGTGTGGAATTGTGCGTTATTATAACCTTTAACCTTGTATCCCATCATCATTGTCGGCTGGAGTGTCCAAACATTCGAATACGTTCGTGATCCGGTTCGTGTTATCCAGAGAAAACCGGGCACTGGACATAGGACTTGAACCAGGTCTCCTTGAAGTGCGACATGCTCCTGGGTTTAATTTTCCAACCTGTCACTTGTCTAGAGAAATCGCTCCAAGAGCTAAAATGCCTCTTTTCATTTTTTTCTGTGCATTCAGCCGGCCGGCCAGTCAGTCAGTCATTCAGGCAACATCCTTCATATTACTACCCGCGAAGCCACTACAGGGCCCGCAAGCAGTGCCCCCATAGTAGGACATCACAGAGCCCATCAAATAGGGGGAGAAAATTACCAGAATCGGAGTTGAGTGCAAGTGGTACGCTACTTTCCGAAATTGTCCGGCCTACCCACCTAACCAAGGCACACAAACAACTTGGTCCCATCCTTCCATCCCAATCCTCTCCCTCCCTCTCCGTCCTTCCAACACCTGTTGTGAGAGCTATGCTGTCTGCAAGGGCGTTGAACATCCAGCGCATTGCTGCGCGCCGTAGTTTTGCCACTGCTGTCGCTGACGCTGCGAATGGTGTCAAGGTTGCCGCATTGGATTTCGGTCAACCGACGTCGGCGGTGACTGTGCTCGTGAAAGCCGGCAGCCGTTATCAGACTAAGGAGGGGCTTGCGAATACTTTGAAAAACTTTGCTTTTAAGGTGTGTTTTGGGGGGTTGTGTAAGGGGTGCTGAAGTTCGTGACGCGTTTTTTTTTCTTTGGTTCCTTGTAGAGTACTGCGAAACGGTCGGCCATTGGAACTGTCCGGGAGGCTGAGTTGTACGGTGGACTGCTGTCTGCAAGCTTGGGTCGTGAACACCTTGCGCTGACAGCAGAGTTCCTTCGCGGCGATGAGTGAGTTCTCTAAATCCCATCACACGCGGTGTATTTCATAACCAATATTTCTTTACCATTATCAGGGCTTTCTTTGTTGATGTCTTGTCTTCCTTTGTCACCTCCGCCCGGTTCACCCGTCACGAATTCGACGAGTACGTCAAACCCCTCGTGACATCCGAAACCGAAGCTGTCATCTCGAATCCTGCCACCCGTGCCATAGAGGCCGCTCATGCTTTGGCTTTCCGTTCCGGCCTTGGCTCTTCTCTCTTCGCCCCAGCAAACACCGATATCAGTGTTGCTGACATCAAGGCCTTTGCTTCCTCATCCTTCGCCAAGGGTAACATGGCAGTTATTGGAACCAACATCGACTCCTCGACGTTGAACAAACTCGTCGAGCAGTCGTTTGCTGGTGCTTCTATTGCTGAGGGTGCTGCTATCTCCCCTGCGAGCAAGTACTTTGGTGGTGAGACGCGTTTGGACGGGCATGAGGGTCCTCAGACTGTGTTCATTGGTTTCGGTACCACTGGTGGACATTCTGCTGAAATTGCAGCCCTTGTGGCGCATCTTTCGACTACACCTTCAATTAAATGGTCCAAGGGCCTTTCGCCGATTGCGGCAGCTATTCCGGAGGGCGCTAATGTACAGGGTGTGTACTTGCCGTATACGGATGCTAGTCTGTTTGGGTTGCTTGTCCAGGCGGAGACTGCGACTGCTGTGAAGGAGGCTGGTAAGGTTGCTGTTCAGGCTTTGAAGAAGGCTGCACAGGGGTTGAAGGGGGAGGAGTTGAAGGGTGCTGTTGCGCGTGCTAAGTTTGCTGCTGCGAGTGGCGTTGAGTCTAGAGAGGGCTTGGTAAATGCTCTCGGTGCTAAGGTGAGCTGTGGCATGGCGACTTTGGGTTGGGCGGTCGGCTGATCGGTGCTTGTAGATCCTTGGCGGCTCTGAGGCTTCTGTTGAGTCGACTTTGGCTGCCTATGACAAGGTCAATGCTTCTTCCTTCACCCAGGTCGGTATTTTGCTCCCTTCTTCCCATTGGTTTGTTGATATAATGTTTTATAGGCCGTCTCTTCTCTCATCTCATCCAAGCCCACCTTCGTTGCTGTTGGTGATTCTCTAAACCTCCCTCATGCCGACGAGCTGGGGTTGTGAAGGCTTGAAGTCATAGAGGAGCCTACCGCGACGCACAACAAAAACCGTTTGTAGGGTAGAAGTGTGTTCATAGATTTTTATCTACGCGTTTTTAATTCGCAGCACTGGAATTACTTTGCACTTGGAGTTGTGTACGTGTGCAGGGGGAGTGGAGATCACATGATCGTTTTGGCATCAGTGCAACACGTTCTGACTTAACAATCTGATCGATGATTTCGAATTTAGCGATCAATTAAGTGGTTCTTTTTGACTTCTTGTGGTCCTTCGCATGAACGGTCGGGCGTTGTAATGTTGAGATGTAAGGATTCGTTGCCTTGCATTGTCGGGTTTGTCGGACAGCTGAAGCCGGGGTTAGGTCCGAGGGCTATTTTCCTCCGTGAGTTTTTGGACAGATTTACGGATCTGATAATCACTCGAACCTCGCCAAGCGCTGGTAGACAATTCAAAAGCCCCGTTACTATATTGACCTCTTTGATGTGTAACTTCGTTCAGGTTCGCAGATCTATGCTGGAGATAACGGATATTTGGTTTAACGCAATGTACATATCTGTGCGATAAAGTGATCGGATGTTGATTAATTACATGTGAGAACAAGGAAAATGTTTGGGAGGCACACATGTCAGATTGTGCACAGGGATTTCGGGTTCTGATAACTATTTTCCATTTACGACTGAATAGAGTACGTAGATCGAGGCGACGAGGCCAGGAGGACAATGAGGGGAAAAGAGAAAATGTAAAGCCCATAAATGTGACAAAGACGTACAGGCGCCAATGAGCCAGTCAGGGCATCACGTGTGAAATATGAGGGAGGGGGTTCTGTCGAGGCGTTCGCTATGTATGTTTACAGTTCATCGACGCACAACCAATCACTCTCTTTCCTTCTCTCATCATCCGCTCAGTTTCCTTCCCCTCTGGTTCACAAACATCCGTTACAACCTATCCGCAACACATACGTAAGCGCCCCCGCCCAACTAACATTCCCAACACCGCCCACGATATCCTCCACATCCGCTATCGTTCTCGCACACGCTTTTCAACACAGCGATGTCAATGCGTCTTCCGGAAGATATTTTGCGTGGTCTTGAGCAGCTAGAGGCGCAGTTTGCAGAAGCACTGTCGGTTCACAGTGCACTAGTCGGTGGGACCTTTGCCGGCACAAACGCTTCGCGGATACTAAACCACAACAAAGAAGGTCTCGCAGAACGGGGCCCACGGGCGATGGAACAGATACGACAGCGTCTGGTGGAAGTGGGAGTAGGCGAGGTAGATGGAGAATACTTTACTCAAGCGGCTGCGGCGATCTTCAAAGAGGTGATGATTGGCCCGGACGGCTCGGAGGTCAAGATGGAAATGCTCCGGAGTGCATTGGCACACAGTGTGGGTGGTGGTGGACTGTCGCTGTACTTACGTGATCTAACCGTAATGCAGATGGCCAAAGGCAAGGAGGACCAAGAGACCGACCAGGACGAACACCCTGACGATCTGGCACAGCCGCCCGGATCCGGTAACTCCGGAGGAGTGCGTCGGCGAAGAAAGAGACGTAGCCGGAGGCGGGCGGCAACTTCGGAAGATTTTGGTGAGATGTTCGGAGTCCTGGGGAAAATTGATCCCGGCTGACAAATACTTTCCAGCCTCTCCTCCTGCCATGCCCGTCAGTCGTCCCACAACTCAGATGGCCAACCAGCCATCACCATCCCCAATGTCCAAAGGCAAAAAGCCAATGGCTTATCCCCAGCAGACACAAACTCAACAGCAACAGCAGCCTCAACAACAGCAGCCTCGCAGCGAACGCGCGGCATCGAAAGCACCCCTTGCGTATCAGTCTCCTCCGCCTCAGCAAAATCGCAACCCCTCACCGCCTTCTTCGACCACCAGCAAATCGCGAAACACTGGTGGTGGTAATGCCAGCCAGAAGGGCAAGGCAAATGCAAATAAGATATGGAGTACAAGCACGACCGAGGAGCGGGAACGTATCAAGGATTTCTGGCTCGGCCTCGGCGAGGAGGAACGCAGGAACCTCGTCAAGATCGAGAAGGATACCGTCCTCAAAAAGATGAAGGAGCAGCAGAAACATTCGTGCAGTTGTGCTGTATGTGGCCGGAAGCGGTGAGTGTGTCTTTTGCCTTTCTTGCTTCCCTTCCAACCACCTCCGATTCCATCGTCCTTTTGTCATTCTGTCATCAATTTCCTGTTTCCGTGAACCGCATCTAACCAACTCGCTCTTTCTGTTTTCCCCGCCTTGACCATGATTTTATCTCTTGATCAACATCTGATCGACAATTGATCTCGCAAACCTGGAATAAAATCCACCTCACACGACCTCTCAATCCTCTCGGACCTTCCCCGGAAATGCCTCGCCTCCAAACAATAGGAATGCTATAGAGGAGGAGCTCGAGGTACTGTACGATGCTTATTACGAGGAGCTTGAACAGTACGCGAACCACCAGCAGCGTTATGTAAATTCCGGCGGCACGATTCCCCCTCCCCCTGGTCCCGGTCCCTTCCCCGGCAGTGTCGAGCTCGACAAGAACGGTGCTGTGGTGTCGTCACCTATACCAACGGGCCCAAGTGTTAAACGTCGTGGCGGTAAGCAGCGTCAGCAGCCACCGTCTATAAATGGTAGAAAAGCGCCTCCGACAGCACACCATGATCTTCCACATCATCTCCATCACAATCATCATCACAAAGAAAGCGAATTCGAGGATGAAGATCCTGATGATTATGAAGAGGAGGAGCAGGAGTACGAGGACGAAGAAGAAGAAGAGGAAGAGGAGGAAGAGGAAGAGGAGGAAGAGGAGGACGATGATAGGAGAGTGGTGAATGGGCGGGGGAAGGCGGCTCGTCAGACACCTGCGTTGAGGAGGAATGCAATAGGGAGGAGGGTCAACGGAGCGAAACGAGATGGATTCAACTTGTCGAATTTGGCCGTAAGCGGTGAGTTTTCTGAGTCCTCTTATTGTTCGGAACACCTCATGTAACCCTCGGTGTTAATGTTCCGTTTACGGCATTCTTGATTCTAATGCAGGTCCGGGTAATATCCTGACAGTAGCCGACGACCTGTTGAAAAATGATGGCCAGAAATTTTTGGAGATGATGGAACAATTGGCAGAGCGGCGGATGCAGCGGGAGGAAGAGGCGGCAGCGGATGTGGAGGATGATAGTGAAGAGGATAGTGAAGACGAGGGGGATGATGGGAGTGATGGGGATGATGGAGATGACGGGGAGGGTGGCAGTGAAGATGAGGAAGACGACGAAGACGACGATGAAGAGGTGAGTTTTTGTTTCTTATCACCTTGTCTCTGTCGCGTCGCTATCGTCGCCTGCGGCGACTGCGTGCAGTCTCCCGTTTTGAGGAGTATGCTGCACGCGACATTCGCTATTCGACTAGTCCAAGCGCCTATGGCGTTAGACTCTTCTCCCATATGCGCTTCCGTTTTATCTCGGGCCGTTTCAGATGAATAAGAACGACACTGACCAACTCTGTTTCATTTCTCTGCTACTCTCCTTACTCTTGGTCTAACGTTGCCATCCCCCGTCTTTTGCTTGTCGCTGCTTGGGTTCAATTACCCCACTTGCGAAAATATTCGGGTACACTCACTTCTCTCTCTCCGGATGCAAACTATATCGCCATCAACCGACTACTCGGTGATTCCAATGATCTTCTACGGACATTGCGCGGACATGCATGAACTGTTCGATTCCCAATATCCTGCTATTCCGGTGTGCGCAATATACCCGCCTTACGTTCTCGCCGCACATCCTCAATCGCATCGCCCCATCCTCTACAAATTACAATACATCGATTCGAAAAACCTCACATTGCCGTCATCCACATATACGCCTGCGGATTCCCCATCGCCCGAACCCGATTGCGTTTTCCAATACTGCTACAACGACGGCGCGCCACTGAATCTATTCCGGATCATGCTCACGTTTATACAGATTATGACAGAGGA
>JAEUWK010000856.1:0-22400 GCA_018524425.1 Podaxis sp. AQ795752 | reverse complement strand
GTCGCAAAAGCGTCAAAGACTATTGTACTGCCCATCAATCCATCATTCACAGCCCCCCAATAACTTGATTAACTTGATTACTCCTCGTAGCGATAAGCAACCATGGCCTCGATTCGGTGAACATCGGTACTGAAACTGCGCATCTTGACCTGTTGGCTTTTGCTAGCTTCAATTGCGAGTGGATCAGTGTCAACCCATTCTCCTGCAGGGACGTCGGCAGACTCGTTTGTGTATGCCAGGATATTGAACACTGTGGGTTCTTGTATCACAGGGAGATATGTGACCATCGAAATGATCTGTTTGAGAATGGCGCGGATTTCAGATTGTATCTCAGCTTCGGGCTTAGGTTCTTTTCTGGATATACATATGTGCAAAATCAGCAACATGCCGACAGGATGCCGTACCTCCGCACCATTTTGAAGTATGAATGAGTACTCACGATGTTGATGCGTCGGCAGGTGGTTCGACGAGCTTAATATCAAACACCCACCTCTCGAGCGGTGTGCGGGTATCTTTGGATATGATGGCAAGAACGAGTTGGGTGACAGAGCCGGTTAATAGCCATTCTAATCGGAGCAGCAGTAAGTCACTCGTGAATCCACGAGGCGCAACAGTGCATACTGTGTACTTGTGATAGAATCCTGCATCATTTCGATGTCAGTCGTTTCACATGGACACGGGGGTAGGGGTTGACTTTGGCATACCGTTCAAGGTAGTTTTCCAACGCAAGGTCTTGAGTGACAAGAACAGTCTGCCCGTATTTCTTGACCATATGAAAGTCATCTGAGGGATATACTTCTCTCTGGAAAAGGATCCTACACTTTGTCAGCGGGTATCTACAAGGCACCAAAGGCATTGACACGAACGTGTTGACGGCGTATTTGAAGAATTCGGTGACGAGAGCACAGGAGCCTTTGAGGGTAATCGCTTGTCGCTTTGCTTGCTTTGAGGCCATAATTGTTGTTTTGTTCGTGGTGTCTTGTCGAGGGGTGCTGCCACGGCGTGTTGGACGCGACTTGTATTACTTTAGCATTTGAACATCAGACGCGCTATCACGTGGTGCGTAGCTCTTCACACTGACCTTCATACCGACTGAATCTATCGGCTGTGGACATCTAAAGCCAGACTGGAGGAAGGACTACAACAATGTCGACTGCAACTCCACCTGCGTCCTCTCAGTCCCCCGCCGCAACGACACCAGCCAATGTCTCCCAAGATTCCACAAATGCCCTTAACATGGCTGACCGCATCGTTCTTGAATATCTCCGCTCTCGGGGCCATACCTCTGCAGAAAAGGCTTTCAGGGAAGAAATGGAAGCAAGTTCTCCCTCGGACAAAGGCAAACAACCAGAAATCATTCCCCCTGAGGAACTTATCAAATCCCTCGCCGTCTTTGCTCAGGCCAAGCCTTCGCGACCAACAGAAAATGCATTAAAGGACTCCTCCAGTGTGCTTCATGAGCTTTCTGCCATGGGGAACCCACCGAATATCCAATCCTTAATTGCGAGTATTGGAGCTGTAGGTGCTGAGGAGGTTTTGTCCCTGGATCCGACGGATAAACAAGAGGGATTCAGAGAGTTGGAAGCATGGGTGGATGGATCGTTGGATATGTATCGGGTTCGTAGTGATTTTTGTACATCATGATTCCATAGTCTGATGTCATTCATAGCCTGAATTCCGACCGATTCTATTTCCAATATTCTGCCATTTCTATCTCGACCTAATTCAACACGGTTTCAAAGATGCGGGTTCGTAACTACCCTTTATGAACATCCGTAGGCTCTGAAACTCGTAATATGTAGCCCTGCGTTTCTTCTCAACGTTTTCCCCTTCATTACCACCTTCACATCACGCAGTCCTACATCACCTATCTACCCTTCTCCTACCCGCCCATGTGCAAAGTGATGAACTAGCCCAGCGATTCCGGAACGAGAAATATGTCGTCCGGATGAGTCGATCTGGGTTCAGCCTTCTTCTCGGATGGCTAACAGAAGGTTTTGGCGGTGAAGCACTAGGCTCAGGCGGAGGGTTCACAGGAGAGAAAGGAAAGCGCGGTCGAGCAGCCGTAATGCGTGTAGTCAACAATCATCTCCGGTTCGACGGTGAGCGCCTCCAACCACTATCATACTTATATACAAAAACTGAAAAAAAAAAAAAAAAAAAAAAAACTTCAGTGACGTCGACAAACCCAACCTCAATCTCGCCACACGCATGGGAAGAATCCACAGGTCTTCTCTCCCAACTCATCCCAAAAACCAACGGCTCTATATCCACAGCATCCGCTACATCCGCATCAGCCTTCAACGCTCTCAAAACTGACCTCAAACTTGGCCCAGCACCCATTTCCGAGGACCTCCGCACTGAGGCGGAACGTGTCCTCCGCGAACAAGCTATGGTAGACAGAGACCCTAACGTCCATCTCGACCTCGCGCTCCTCCGACCGCAGCCATTTGCTGGAATGACTGCGCCAACAGAGGCGGACATGCTGCCTCACCCACCGTCATTTAAGACGATCGATGTGGAGAGGGAGGTTAATGCTGTGAGAGATGCGAGGAAGAGAATTAGGTTGGAACCGTCGGCATTAAATGGTGTAGATCCCAATTCGCCACAAGGGAGTGCACTGAGGGCGCGTGCGCTGCCTAGTATCTGTGCATATACTTTGCATGACGTTGCTGAAGGGTGAGTATGTTTATCGATCCACACTGTCTTTGTTTCCTTGGTTTCTGATGTTGGTGGTTATTGAAGGGCACCTTGCTGTACCTTTTCCATGGATACGTCGTTGATGGCTGTTGGTTTTGCTGAAAGTTATATCCGTTTATGGAGCCTCAAAGGCGAGAAACTACGGGCATTACGGAATGATTTTTCCCCGAGTAACATCAAAGATAGTAAGTTTCTTCAACCTCGCTTCTTCATCCTTCGTTCACCGGCACCATTGCCCAGGCACATCTCTTCATCGCATTCGTGAGAAGAAAGCCAGTACAACTCGCAAGCTAATCGGTCACAGTGGACCCGTCTACTCCGTCGCCTTCGACCCCATCTCTGGATCCGCCGCACCACCAAAATACCTTCTATCAGCATCAGCGGATGCTACAACGCGATTGTGGTCAATGGATACGATGACCAACGTCGTTGCGTTTAGAGGCCATGAGAATCCTGTGTGGGATGTCAAGTGGAGTCCGATGGGAGTTTATTTTGCGACTGGGAGTCGAGATCGGACTGCGAGACTTTGGTCGACGGACAGGACGTCGTGTTTAAGAGTGTACGCCGGACACCTGAGTGATGTCGACGTGAGTGCCTCTTTCTCTCTCACGGCCCAACTTTAACGGATTCAGCTCGTTTCTATAGTGTATACAATTCCATCCTAATTCGCTGTACCTCGCCACGGGATCGAGTGATTGGACGGCGCGTTTATGGGATGTTCAACGCGGCGCTTGTGTACGCGTGTTCATCGGACACCAGGGTGCGGTTTCTACGCTTGCAATGAGCCCAGATGGGCGATACCTCGCAACGGCGGGTATGTGCCACTGCTCCACTGATACAATCTCAACAACTTACTCCGTTGCTCCCACCTGACTGATTCCACCCAGGCGAGGACCTAGCAATCAACCTTTGGGATCTAGGTTCCGGGAAACGAATCAAGAAGATGATAGGGCACAACGCGTCAATATACTCGCTCGCTTTCAGTGCAGAGTCATCATTGCTCGTTAGCGGTGGAGCAGACTGGACGGTTAGGTGCTGGGATGTGAAGAGTGCTGGCGGTACGAAGAGCAATAAACCGAGAGAAAATGGGATCCTGAGTGCACAGGAGAATGGTGTGACGAGTTATGGTGAGGATGAGGCGACGGAAACGTGAGTCCCTTGGCTTTTGCAACCGCGCGATCTGGGTTTCAGGTGGCTGATTGTGAGGGGATCGTAGTACTGATCTGTTGGCAACATTCCCTACGAAGAAGACGCCGATTATCAATGTACAGTTTACGCCTCGGAATTTGTGCTTGGTGGGTGGAGTATACCAGGCGCCGGAAACCCGGTGATACGGCGTGTATATACGTTTGGAATGAAGCTTCTTGGACTCGGTGCATCTTTGGGGTGTGCTCATGATTGGAAGTGTGACTATTGTCATTTCTGTGCTGCGTGATGAGTAGTTTGTAGTGTCTAATAAGTTCGAGAAATTACGGGACGTCTGGGAAGGCTATAATGAAGGAAAGATGGCCAGGAGTGTTTTGAGCTTGTGGAACACGTTTTCCTGCATAAAGAGCAGAGGGGAGTGCATTAAGTGCACGTGATGGTTAATTTAGGTTCATGGCCATAGTGTTCTCATCCAGCGTCCTCTTCGCCTCTACCTCCATTCTCCCTTTGTCTCTCCGAATAATCTCCTTGTCTTTGCAGAAACACTCCACCGCAATGGTACGCACACAGATCGCTGGTCTCATCCCCGGGTCCACGCTTCTTTACTGACTTGACTCTCTTCCCCTTGGGCGGAAACAAAACCAGACCGAAGCATCCGGCATGGATATCGACGTGATCCCAGACCTTTCACAACAGGACGCACCCCTCCCAAATCCCCAAATACAGGAATACCATCCCGCGTCTCACCAAGGTACGTCTTTAGCGCCGCCACCAACCCTCAGCCCCCTCTCGGCAGAGGTTGGTACCGTTGTGGCGCATGTGTTGTGCAATATCCGAATCGTTCTTGACGCTCCTTGGTTATGGCTTTCTTTGTGTGTGTCATTCTTGATCAGCTGCAAACCCGCGAGACCATTTTCGTGAAATCCAAGTCAAGGTACACATCCGGCGCCCTGAGAAGGATTCGTGGGTGTACCTTGGTCGAGGGACCGTCTCACAGGAAGTGACTGGACACTCATCTCGTGTTGGTTCGTATCAATACTTCCATTCCCTCCGCCTTTCCGTACTCAACGCACACTGAAATCGCCCCAGTTGTCCGCAACAACTCGACAGGAAAGGTTATCGCAGTGTTTAGCGAAGTACGTCACGTTTTTTCGGAGATAACTGCCAGCTGCAAAGAGGGGTGTTCTCATGCCATCATTAATCAATTCGTTCCATTTAGTGCTCGGATTTGCAAGTCGAGAAAAGAGGCAACTTTGTTATCATCATGTGCGTCGAGGGCACTCGGGTCATCTCTTGGTCTCTAAACGTATGTCCCTTCCTCTCGGCGTACACTCGACCCAACTCACTGCTGTAACTCGGGTTTACTCCAGGCAATGAACAACTCGGATACACTCCGCCTTTTGGCAAGCATCGAACTCGCATGTTATCGTTGCAAACAAGCGCTCATGGATCCGCGCTTACATTCCAAAGCGCGCCGCAAAATTGAGCGTATAATCAAGGATGACCGTCGGAGGCGACACCGACGACGTAAGGACCAAGACGCGATGATCGACGCGTTTGCTCGTCAGACCCTAAATAACGATGTCCCACCTTCCAATGCAACTCCGCCAGTGCAAACAGAAGGCGCTGCTGGTCCCCTCATTGGAAGTATGAACTCTTTGGCCGTTTCGGAAGAGACATCATAAGGACCAAGACCTCTCAAGGGGTTTGGTTGTGTAACATACAAATATTTTCTTGCTTTAACTTAATCCTGTCCGGCCCCCCTCCCCCCTTTCTAGATGGTGTACCTTTCGCTTCCTTGCTCTTTACTGTTTTCACCATTGTGTTCCTGCTCCTCGTCCTATCCCTGTTTTCTTGGTGTAATTATGCCCCACCGGTGAACAGCTCGGCTTTCACAAACATCTTGCTGAGTTGCGTAATTTGTAAAGATGCATGCTCACGAAATTACATGTCCTATTATACAGTAAAACAGTGTCCACGAAAACTGAAATCAATCAGAATCCCTCCGACGTGTAACTAGATACATAGACATTGGTGATGCAAACATCCTCGGCTTAGGCAAGGGAAATAACAGACAAAGAACCTAACGATACCACTACATGCCTTCGCGTGGTGCAGGTGGTGCAGGCGGGTCGACTGGGGTCATTCCGGGTATAGGGACTCCAGACTCTGAACATGCCGGAGGCAACTCGACCGGTTCGTCCTCGATATCTATATGTACAATAACCCTCGGACAGGGTTCGACACCTCTCTGGTATGTCCCGATATAACTCCCTAGATCTTGTTGCCGCTCTGGCTTTGAATGGGTTGCGAGATCGTTGATGCGGTTGCTGTTGTTGTTGTCCGAGTCGAGCTATCGTTGCTTCCCATTATTCCGTGCCCGGAACCGGCACCGGTGGTTGTTGGTGTGTATGAATACCAACTCTGGTGGTGCCTCTACCGAGCCTATTGGGACATCATGCACCATCGCTGGTGCCACACCACCCGGATCAGCATGAGGTGTAAGCAAATCATTGCTCCGAGGAAATGGACTGATTGGAGGGTTGTTCTGTAGTTGACCGGGTGAAAGGAGGTAAGAAGAAGAGTCGCGGCCTTGTGCAGTCAAGTTGAAACGTTTCCTGCCAATCCTGGAGCCTTTTCGTTTACTTTCCCGCTCGACAAAGAAGTAAATGAATGCGATGATGAGTAGGAATGTGACGCCTTCACCAACAGCGGCGTCAACGATATCCCGGTTGATTCCATCGCCCTGAATCTCCGAGCCTCCCCCCAGTGATAATCGGTGATGGAGATGATGTAGGTCGGAATACGAGTAGGTGATGCTGATGAAGGGTGTGGTCCAATGCAGGAAGAATCGTCCGATGATCCGACAGTGAGAAGCCACCAGTGCGGTCTCGCGAGTCTGATAACGTGAAGACGAAGGAGGTCCAGTGGTCAAGTTCGTCTGTGCCAGTCGAAGGAGTTCCCTATGGGCGTGTAGAAGGAAGGACTCACCATGGGGTACGGTTCACTAGAATTGTCAGGACTTTTTAAAACACAATACACGACATGACCAGCAGAACAATACCCGCCAGCATGGTGAAAGCGTTCTTTCTGTTCCGGACACGAAATCCCTACCTGTAGTTCGTCGCACAGAAGCGTCAATATGCTATTCTACACAACAACGATAATCTCATCGGGATCAGAACCCTGCTCATCTGCAGATGGCGGTCCAACAGTCATAATATCGGTAACCCCTCCAGCAGTTACACCGGTGGCATCGCCCATCGAAAACACGACATGCTTCTTCTCAGACAAGGCCAACAGCGTTGAAAAATCACCGGACTTGTCTTTGTAACATCGCTGTTCCATGCATTGGCTGGTACGCTAATAGTCCTAATCGTACTTCCTGGCTACGCGATGTAGCGCACGATGCAGGTCAGCACGACCTTTCGATGACTTGGAGGGAAAGGAAAAAACACATACCGCGATGATCAGAACATGGAAAGGCGGTGTGCCTCCTATATATCAACACGTAACTTCATATCAGCTTCAACAGCTTAAACCCAAATGCGCCATCCCCTTCCCACTTTGCTCCCTGGCACGATGAACACTTACCAGCCCACGTACATCTTGCAGAGCCACATTGTGTCGGATGTGGAACAACGAAATCAAAGCTGTAAACCCGTCCAAACCACCAAACAAAGACACAAACCCAGAGAAAGGGTATCCAAGACATTGGAGATAGAGAACAGAAGAAGGAAGCCAGACTTTATTCTTGAAATTCTGTGTGTCGGTCCGTCGGAACAGTCCGCGCTGGCAGATGGCTTCAGCTTGGATGAAAGGTCGTTTCCTAGTATCTCTGTCTGCTCTATTTTTAAGCTGGATGTACGATCAGTTATTCGGTGATCATGATTCTCGGTGCGAAGCCACAGCGCTAGTCAAAAGATAAACATGGAATTGGCGGCAAGTCTTTGCCTGTTACTGCCTTATACAGCTCTGTGCAAGTTTCTCTGACTCCTGTTTGTTCTGATGTAGAAACGAGGTGAGTGGCATTTATATAGGCTTGAAGATGATTACTAGGTGGGGAGTTGCAACCTGAAAATGCGAATGATCGATAATGATAGTAGAGTCCCAAACCCTCATGAACTTACCATGATGATTTACATCGGATCATAAGCAATGATACACAACTAATCGCAAACCACCGTGGCAATCGTTCACGAGTCCAGAAGGCAGTCTGATACTTGTCAGCTCCAGCAATGGCCCGCGGACCAAGCAACTTGCCCCGAAGAAAGCCGATGGCATCAACTCATGTTGATTCACAAGTTGAACATCTTAACAGCATTCTTGATGGCAGAGATTGACTTTAACGCCAGCCCCAGTGGCTGAATCACAATGGTAGACAATGTAGGGCAGTCTTTTTCTAGTGCGAGCTGCGCAGTATGAATACCCCCTTGTGTTGATTCAAGCCCGTCCGGTCTCTTTCTTTCTAGATGACATGCGCATTCCTCCTCGCTCCGTCCCCTTCTTTACCGTTGTATTTCTGCTCTCCTCGCTTTGTCTCTTTTCTCCTGGTGTAAATATGATCTACCGACGGAGAGCTTAGTATTCACCGATCTTGTTGAATCGTGTAATTTATACAGATGGATGTACACGAAACTACACATCTTAATATAAGTTAAAAGACACAAATGTCTGCGAGAGCTAAAGCTAATCAGAAGAAAGATCGATACATAAATAAACATGCAGAGATTGATGATACAAATATCCCAAGTGTAATGCGAGAGAACTATTAACAGTACTACTGTAAGCCTTTACGTAGTGCAGGTGAGTCGTTGAGGGTCATGCCGGGTATAGGTGCTCTAGACTCGGAATACATCGGAGGTAGTTCAATCGGTTCATCTTCAATATCCGTGTGCACGATAAACCTCGGACCAGGGGCAGGGTTCAACACCTTCTGAGTCGATGAAACCGTACTGGGCGTGCTATGATTGGACGTCGAGCCCATGCCAAATTGTGGTTGACTGTCGGAGCTAGCTTGTGCCGTTTGTCGGTTGGACGTAGACGCGTAGGCAGAATTTGTTGCGACTGCTGATGCAGCCCCTGTTTCGAATGGATTATAGTACGGTTGATGTTGATATGGTTGTTGTCGCGCTGCCACTGCCTCGCGTTGTTTTGCGCCTGGCGCAGGTGCTGACGGTGGTTGATATTGTTGGTGTGCATGACCACCTACAGTGCCAGCGGCTCCGGCTCCGATAATACCCGCTGCACCGCCCACCGCCGTCGAAACCGTCGGGACGTTGTGGTCGTACGTCTTTGTTGGTGGTACACCGCCTGGGCCAGCATGAGGGGTAACAGCATCAGTGTAGGAAGGGAACGGATCAACTGGAGGATAATGCGTCTGCTGCTGGCCAGGTGGAAGGAGGTAGGTTGAAGAGTCGGCGCCAGGTTCCGTTAAGTCGATGCGTGTCTTGTTGCCTCCGAAGCCGCTCCGTTCTCTCTTCCGTTTGGCAAAGAAGTAGACGACTACGACGACAAGCAAGAGTGCGACGGCCCCACCAACAGCCGCGCCAATGATTATCCCAGTGTTGCTGTTCTTTTTATCGTCTTGATTGCCAGAGCCTCCTCCCCCAGTGATGATTGGTGGTGGGGATGACGTAGGTGTTGGAATACGGGTGGGTGGTGCTGATGAAGGGAGTGGTCTGACACAGGAAGAATCGTCTGAAGAACCAACGACGAGGAGTGGGGATGTGCCTCCAATGCGATTTTGCGAGTCTGACATCGTGAAGACGACTGAGGTGCCAGCGGTCAGGTTCGCTTGCCAGTTAAAGGAGTCTCCCACCGGTGGCCGAAGAAGGAAGGATTCACCATGAGGGACTGTTACCTAGAGAGAAGCAAGAGAAGAAACGGGATGAATGTTTGAAATCGCACATGATAGACCCTAGGCACAACGTACGAGAATCGTTATAGGTTGTATTGCGCCAGATTGGGCGTACAGCGTAAATGGATAGGGTCTACACAGGTTTGGTGATCAGAATTGCCAAGTCTGAAAAGAAATACGGCACAGTGACACGACTTGCAGAAGAATACTTACTTGCACTGCGAGAGTGTTCCGTCCACCGCATACACGAAGGCCGTGCCTATGAGACCATCGCACAGAAACATTTGAGTACGCTGACCATCGAAACACAGCATTCTGCCGCCAACTCACCAGGATCAGTGGTATTGCATCGCTGCCCACCTCCAGATGGCGGTCCAACAGTCATCACGTCAGTAACCCCGCCAGCAGTTACATCAGTGGCATCGCCCATCGAAAACACGACCTGGGTCTTCTCAGACAATGGCAACTGCGTCGAAAAGTTGCCAGACTGGTCTTTTTCATTCCATGCATTAGTCGGTATGCTGATATTCCGGATTGTGCCACCCGGCTACATGGTGCGACGCACGACACGAATCAGTGTGGCCGGTGGAAGATCTAGAGGAAAAGAGGCGTACTGGGATGATTAAAGCATAGAAAGGAGGTGTGCCACCTATAATAATACAAATTCCATATCAGCCTCGCTTCTCGTTCTCCAGACTCCACACAGAAGGGGACGGAGGTGCTGTCCCCTCAGCCATTCATTAGGCGAACCTACTTACCAATCCAGGTAAACCGCACGGCACCACACTGAGTCGGAGGTGAAACAATGAAATTAAGACCGTAAACCGATCCAAACCACGAAGCAAAGGCGGAGGCATGAAGAAGAAAGGGTATCCAGAACATTGAAGGTGGAGAACAGAAAAAGGAAATGTTGGTGGGTTACGGCAATCGTCCCCATGTCTGTTGCAGTCTGCCAGGGGGTCCTATGTCTTCAGGTAAGGGTCGTTTCGCGCCCTGTCTATTTTTGCATGAGACACTTGGTGATAATCCAACCATGACCAAATGCTCCTGTGGCAGAGTCATTACATCGCAGGTAATATACTCACGGTCGTGTACTGGTGACACGTCCACTGCGTACTTTGAACACTGCTGCTCGGAGGCAGAAGATTTACCGAAGGAACGAGCATGAAACGATGATATGCCACCCACAAACGAACGATATCATGCAAGACTAAATCAACCAGCTTGCATATGAACTTCTGAACCACTCACGGTCCACTCGGGTCCGGTGTTGCCGTATTGCGAGGGTTGAAATAACGAGCACCCGACCATAAGAAACAAGCCAGCGTTTTAAAGCGACATCCAGAATGACCAAGATGAGGAAAAGAAGGATGAAATGAAAGGGGGGGGGCTGAGAAGCCGAACTGATCCTTCATTCAGTTATTCCATGTCCATTCATAATGGTGTCAGCCTGGACATTCCGATATTTCATAACTCTTGACGCACTCTTATGCAGAATCCCATCGTCTCTCACCCTCGGAATTTCCAACCCCCTTAGTCACTCTAGGCAAAGCATCCCGGTTGACTGCACATTGAAGTGGGTGTCAACCTGACGATAACCATCATTTGCACATCTGTATCTGGCATCGCACAACACGAGAAGGAAAGTACATGGCCCGCAGCAAATACTGGGAATAAAATATTGACTCCAATCATCAACGAGAGGATACTAAACAACAAAACGATAGTTGAACCGTGAAGAGAAGCAGAGCAATCCAACATTGATAAAAACGAGAGGAAGACGAGGGTCAAATCCCATGAAAACGAAACACATGTACCCGGAGTAAATAACACAGAGAACTCTTACATGTAGTTTTGGCGTATGAGTTTATGAGGATGCTGGTGGCTGATGTTGAGGCGGGAATTGTGACTGAGTGGGGGAAGGTGATGGCGGCGATGCGTTGACAACTGTTAGTCCTCCTCGTCTTTCTGAATACTGAGGCGGGAGCTCTACGACGCCATCCGCATTTGGAGGGGGCAGAACGTCTTCAGCATCGGTATGTACCAGAATCCGGGCCGGCGCTTTGTAATCTGACACACCCGCCATTGCAGCTTTGCGCTGCTGAGCCGACGTCACGGAATCGGACCTTGACACATTTTCTGCTGACGCAAATGGGTCATTTGCAGGGGCTGGTGGCGGTGGTAGCGGATGATCTCGGTTGACCATGGGAGTATTGAAGGGGTCAGCCGGATTGGGTAGGGTATATGCGGATGCTGAGGGAAGTTCGTATGTCGACTGGTATGGATAGTTGGCAGGAGGGTAGCGTTGTTGGTAGGGATTGTCTAGGAATGGATTTGAGTCGTAGGGCAACAGGCTGCCTTGGTATCCGTCGTACGGCCCCATAGTTCCTCTAGACAGGGTATGACTGTGGTTCTGAGTGCTTGGAGCGTAAGTACTTGGTGCATATGAACTCGGCTGGTAGGTATGTCCATAGGGTTGTTGGGAGTTGTACGTTTGAGGGGCGTAAGGAGGGGAGACACCATAAGCAGCATTGGATGTTGAAGAAAAGGAGTAAGGATGGGGATTATGCGATCCACCGTATGGGGGGAAGCCCGAAGGAGATCCTTGAGCCGCCCTTCTCCTCTTGAGGAAGAACAAACCAAGGGTAATAATGACGGCGACGAAGAGTAAAGCACCAATAACGGTTCCAGTAATGGCTCCGATAGAAGTGCCCCCGGAGGATGCTGGTTCTGAGGAGCTGGCAGACGGAGCGGCACCGGTAGACGTTGCAGTGTTGGTTGGCTTTCGAGACGTCGGTGCACCTGTGCTACTAGTTGGCAACGCCGAGGTTGAAGAAGGGGAAAGCCCATTCAGACACGATTGATCATCCGAGTTGGCTACGATTCTAGCATCCGAACTTCCACCTTGCCGGCCAGCGGCGTCAACCATCATAAAAATGACAGAGGTGCCGTGTTCAACGTTTGCTGTCCACGCGAATTGTGTGGCACCTGCCGGAGGGTGCAGAACGAAGGATGTGCCAGAGGGAATAATGCCCTAACGATAATGAAAGAAAACACTGATCAGAATCCATAGTCATCTCGAGAACGCGAAACTCGTACAAAGATGGTGACAGGTTGAACAGCATCGGGGTATCCGCTGAAAACGAACGGCCTGCGAAGTGTAAATGCAATAGTTCACGCCGTTTTCCGGATGAACGCACCTGCACTGGGTAAGAGCAGAGTTGAGCTGGAATGAGAAATCGATGCCTGCATGCATTCAACAAAGTGTAGATCCAACGATCAGTGCTACTACTCACCAGGATCAGCCGTATTGCATTTTCCACCCGTTGATGCTCCCACCGTCAACACATTCGTCGTCCCTCCTGTCCCAAACCCAGCTGCGTCCGACATAGAAAGTACAAACTGCTGTCCCTGGGGCATAGGGAGTTGGGAAACCGAGAAAGACCCTTGGCCATTATTGAACGCGGTCGCTGGTATTGAGATATTTCGGGGGACACCAAACACCTGAGGTTGTGGTAAGGTTTGGTGTTTTGTTTTGTGGGATCTAATCAACGTACAGGAATGAGGTGTAAGAAAAACGGCGCAGTACCACCTAGAAAAGATCTAATTAGCTAAGACGTACTAATCAATGGTGGATACTTACCGCTCCACGAGATGGAAAGGCTATCGCATTCCGTTGCAGGACCCGCAGAAAAGCTGAAGGCAGCGACAAGAGGAACAAAAAGAATGGCCCAACACAAAACAACAGACATAATGAAAGGAATGGAGAGCGAAAAGAATGAAAGGATTGACGGATAAAATTCTGTCAGAGAAAGGACCGGAGAGCAGTTCAGTCTGCTGCCACGGTAACAACCAAAGGGACAACTGGCGTGCGTTCAAAGCAGAAATCATGAGCTTAGTCAGCTTCCATCACTCGTGTGTTCTCATCAGGTTCTCACTAGTACTTCGCAACTAATTGCCTCCCAGGGCTCCACAGTGCCCCTGCACCCAGAGAATAAACTAATTGTCTTCCAGCCTTCGAAGCGAGCAAGACAGTAAATTCAAGACCCCTACGTTGCTATATAAAATGTCCGTAGCCATGAAGTAGAGACACTGGCAATCACATTTTGATCATCATTCGCACTGATGATCAATATCCATGTGAAAGGAACACAAGCGAAGAGAAAGTAGACAATTTGGGACTTGACCTTGCGGTCCAGAATCCTCAGCGGGGCAAAGTATTTGGTGTCCTGCCATAAACTAAAATGAGCCTAAAACGTGGTGGGCGTGGCTTGTTTGCATTCAGCAATGACAGAGGATTGAACATAGTCGAGTGTTGAAGCTTTTGAAGTTTCAAATCGTATCTCTTTCGCAAGTTCATCGCCCAATAGCTGGAGGCAAATTAACTGATTATGAAGCCCAGAGATGGTCCGTTTGGTCTACTCTCGCGGACATGGTACCGAAAATGCAAAATGCAAGGTGTGGCTGTTGGGAGACACCCAGTGGAACTTTGATCGGCCTCATTACACTGCAACGGCTCGTCGAATTTCTATGTCCGCTCGGAAACTTGGAACATGTTCGACTCATCAAGAAGAGAGGACTGCGTGAATTTTTGAGTTCTTTGGGTGGATTTTGCCAGAAGTCTAAGGCGTACAGAATAGAGTCGTATTGTCTGAGCCAATGGCTCGATGATCTTTTACAGAGAGCTCTCAGCAAGGTCTACCGAACGACACCAACATCGTAATAATTGAGGAACTTCCCAAAATTTAGTTGTCCTTGCTAAGCGCTCGTTCTTGAGTGTACACACATCACCCAGGTTAGGGTCTCGGCATCTTCCGTATAGTCCTATCCAGTTTCTCCAAGCCACCCGTTCCCATCTTGACCACACAACCAGAATTATCGGCAACGGACTCGACGACCTCAAGACTCAAGGTATGCCCCCCTGCTGTCTTTATGCTTGAGAGATTGTAATAGAGTGACACTCTTATCGCAGACTAACCTATGGGTTTCCGGCACAACAACGGTTAGTTTATTACATGGCCTTTTCAATTCACACAACACATCTAAACATTATGAATCGCAGTCCTCCACGCCAACCACTTCCGCAAGGATTGGCAACGTCGCGTTCGCACCTGGTTCGATCAACCAGGACGGAAACTCCGCAGACGCAACGCCCGCAAGACCAAAGCTGCCGCACTCGGCGTTCGTCCCCTCTCCCTCCTCCGACCCGCTGTCCGTGGACAAACCGTTCGCTACAACCGCAAACTCCGTGAGGGACGTGGTTTCACACTGGCTGAGTTGAAGGAGGCTGGAATTGGCAGGAAGGAGGCTCTCGGAATTGGCATTGTTGTTGACCACAGGAGGAGGAATCTTAGCGAGGAGGGCAAGAAACTCAATGTTGAGCGTCTGAAGGCTTACAAGGCCCGTTTGATTGTCTTCCCTCGCAAGGCTGGCAAGGCCAAAAAGGGTGATTCATCGGTGTGTAATTATCCCCTGTGTAATTTAACCAGGGTCTGACTCTCGAATTCTTAGGCTGAGGATCTCAAGGCGCCAACAACACGTGCTGTTCTCCCTCTTCCCGAAGCTTACCCCGCCGAGGCTCCCAGAAAAATCACCGCAGAGGAACGCGAGTTCCAGGCATACAGGACTCTCCGCATCGCTCGTGCCAATGCCAGGCACGAGGGCGCGCGCCTTGCGCGCGCTGCCAAGGTCAGAGCTCTACCTTATCAGAAATCGTATCGTGAATTGATCTTGGTTAACAGAAAGAAGAGGAGGAGGCTGCCAAGAAGAAATAAACTACTTAATCTTGTCGCTCTTCTGTACTTTGTCATGCCACCATGCCCATCACCGAGTCCTCACAAAATATCGCCACGGCTTACGAGTCTACCATATTGCACCACATGCCCCATATGCAAATATGATTCTCGTTTCTTCAGGGTTTAGAGTGATGCCGTTAATCGTCTTCTCAGTCAGTTTTGAAAGTTTGAATTTCAGCAATTTTACAGAACGATCTATTGGGTAGTCCCAACAAGTCCATAATAAGTGATACAAGGCCCTTGCTATATATCTAGCGTTCGAATCAGCTGGCTTTTTTCTCCGCTGCAGCTATCTTTTTCTCCACTGCCTCCCTTGCTTCGGCTTTCGCTACCATCCCCATTAACTTAGCTTGTTCCGCCACGCACTTCAGGACACCCAAGACCTCCTTGTTCCCATCCACAAACCCAAACTCTGCGTAAACTAGCCCTTGCTCTTCTGCGAACTTCTTGACAAGTTCACTAGCTTTCCTTAGGTTATGCCGCGGAAGTCTTGGGAACAAATGGTGTGTGACTTGCAAATGAAGTCCGCCATGAATAAACCCAATAGACTCTGGGCAGATTACATCGGTAGTGGTTCGCAGCTGACGGTGCGGGAATGATTCGGTAGGGCCGAGATCAGCTGTGGACATTGCGAAATGTGATAGGACGATCTGTGGCTTGGTCATCAGTAAGACGCATACATGCCGAGTGATGCTGGAGAGAAATGATATTACCTGGACATGGAGGGGACTTGTAATTACATGGCTTACAAGAAGGTAAGCCAAGGCCTTTTGCCAGGAGCCACAGCCCCAAAGAACGGCGCCAAACCAGGACCAGAAGAAAACCAGGCCAACAATCTCAAGCCAGAAAGCCCAGCGACCACCGCGGGCACGTTTGGTATCCCAAGCTTTCTTGAACAAGAAGCTGTAAGAGTTTGCATATAGGTTGAATCGGGCAAACATCATGATGATATAGAAGAGTTTATGCTGGATGGCGATGATGATTTTGGCTAAGTGGTCGAAGTGCATGATACGCTTGTAGTAGGAGGACCAAAGTGAGGAGAAAAAGACAGGAGAGATGGCAAAGAAGGGGAGGTGTTCGATATCGGGGTCACTGGAGGAGAGAAGTCATCAAACCTCTAGATGTTCTCGCATCATAATTGTGATACCTACTGCGACGGGTGGTTGGTTACGACTGGGTAGGATGTAAAAAGGCGGTCAGATCGGTAAATAAAACTCGCGGGAGGGTGCTTAACTTACGATGGTGAACGTTATGGTTCTGTATTACGGGGAGCTATCAGTGTCTGTGTAGAGATTGGTGGGATGAGTTTTACTCACCTCCACCCACCAACCAATACTGAGGCCACCCATAAAGTCAGCTATGAGGATGGCTATTAAGCGATCGATCACCCAGTCATGAGTGACCCCCATATGGCCAAGATCATGGGCGGTAAATGTCAATTGATGCCACAATAGGCCCAGGAATACAGCACTGGTCATTAGCCAGCCCTGGGAATAGGCGTACGCGGAGATACTGGCCAGCAATACATAGCGGGTTACTTCAGGACCATATCCGGTTAGGTACGGTGTCTTGTAGAGGCCAGCGTCGACAATGCGCTTATGCAGTTCACGATACGCCCTAGAGTGCCGCGTCTGAACCTTTAGCGAAAGGTGAGTGGGAGGGGGAGAAAGAGTAGCGAGAGTGGGAGTGTGGGGTTGCAACGTGAGATCCTTGTCCACAAGGAGGATTTGAGACGAGGGAGAAAGTGGTGTATTTTCCGTCGAGCGAACAGCGGTGGCCTCCTGGTGCCATTCTGATTTTCCCTCTGGGTTCAGCCTGCGAACCCAACCAGACATGATCGGGGGGACGAGGGGCTCCCAGGCGTCGTCGGTGAGCTCGACTCGGCCGACAGAGAAATGCTTGATCATTTTGAGGGTATCATTGGAGTGGTATGCTTCTATCTCGTCCGTCGCGTCCCTGCCGACGAAATGAAGCAGGGCGAGGCTGCCGCCGGGATGTGCGTCAAGCCATGACTGGGGTATACGGAGGAGGCAGCCCTGATATATGATGAGAAGCTCGCCGGCGAGGATACGGAGGGCGACGTCCTGGCGAGTGCAGAGGGTAGTGTGGCCCATCCTCAAATGTATCTGAGAATAGGAGGAAAGACGCGACGCGCAGAGTCACGCCATCTGGAAATTAAAAGATGATGTGATGCTATGTCTTAGCAAAAATAATCCTCTGGATAGGTGGAAAGACAGGACCTGCAGTCACGCCATCTGGAAATTAAAAGATGATGTGATGCTATGTCTTAGCAAAAATAATCCTCCGGATAGGTGGCGCTGTTAAGCTGCGCCCTGCGTTCTTCTCTCCACAGCCCGCTCTTCGTCCCATCCCTCCATCACCCCTACTCTGATTTCCTCGCCGTTTTCCCCACTGAGCTACACAGAGCCCACAGGCACCAATTCCAACCACAGCCAGCAACGTGATTGCGGAGTATACGCTGTTAGTTTAGCAGACTTGGCGTGAGAACAACCAACAGAGTGACCCTCAGAGCACCTGGACATCCAATAACAGATGGCTGCAGTTCATCCACATTCATCATCACGACCCCATCCACACACCCCCTCTCGTCTCCGCTCTGCCTCTGATCCCTTCGTTGATCCATCAACACCCTCCAAGCATCGTCCCCCCCCTCCCCCGCCAAAACCCTCACACACCGGCAGGATGCCCGCACCAGTCAAGTCGGCACCCGCCTCCAAGGACGTCCATGATCTTACCGAAGCTGTAAGAGATACTGTAACTGTCCGCGATCGTAGCGATAGTCCCCGGACAAGAATGGGCCGTAGCCAGAGTACTGTGTAAGTTCCATGTTCAGATTCCGAACTCGCATGTTTGATTACTCATACAAACCCGCTACTAGCTCTACGCCCAACCACAACTCTCGTCCGAACACGAAGAGGTCCCAGTCCCAAGACTCTGCTGGCATTACCGAAAAACAAAGATCCAATGGTAAATCCCGGGGAAAGAAGAGTTCCCAACATGCAGATGTCATTGACCGGCTCGATTTCACCGGTGTGGGTCGTGCGTCCTCTCTCCTGCCTCATTTGCCGAGCTTTCGCCCTAATCGATCAACCTCTCCGTTTTCTCTCAGTTTTCCATCACGATGGTCCCTTTGATGCTTGTGCGCCTTCCCGCAACAAGCACCGCAACAAAGCCCCATTATACGCATGGAGCAACATTCCCGACGCAACCCAGTACGGGGACAGTGCCTATCCATCCGCGCATGCCTATGCTGCATTTTCCGACGATTATCCTGAACCACCAAAGAAGAAGGTCGACGCCATAGCTGAGGCCTGGGGCATCCATGAGCCTGAGCCCTATGAAGAGTTCTTCGCAGGTGGCGGCTCCACTCGTCCGGATGGCGATACCCCCGCCAGTTCCATCTACAATGGGAGGGATTCACATAATTCGAACACAGCTCCTCTTGGCAGCACGCGAGGCAAAGATGAAGTACAGCAGCCTCAGGGTACCAAAGAGCAGCGTTCCCGTGTCGGCACCCGCCGTCCTCTTGTTCCGCCTCCCCAACCAATATTTGTGTCTGACCCCGTTGAAACTGATGGTTCGAGTTCACCCCCTGCGAGCTCACCGGGGTACCCGAAACGGCAGAAATCCTTGATACAAAAAATACGTAGGATGCGCGATGCTCCAAATGTGCCAGTAGGGCCGGAATACGAAGAACCACCCTCTCCTCATTCTCCCCTCGACCAACCCCAGAGTTCCTCCAACCCTCCCAGGCCAACACACAAGTCCCAGAACTCCTTCCTTGGGCGATTCGGCAGGGCGCAGCCCCAAGGCGGTGACAGATCGGAGCCCTTCCTTTTAATCGATCCTCTGCCTAGCAACAAGGACCTGCCTCCAGCTCCAGCGGCAAGTACGACAAATTCCGGAGATAGTGCCCAAGTTGTACAGGAATCCGGGTCGCCTGGTATTAACCGGAAGACAAGTCTCATGAAGAAAGTGGGGAGGGTCGTGCGGGGAACCAAATAAATGCCTTTCTCGGACATTTATAGACGACCTGAGAAGAGCACCAATCAAATTCCAGGATAATAAGGTCTCCATATACAATCCTAGGATTCGACCAAACTTCATTGCTCTCCATCTACCCGCCTTCCTATTTTTGACGTCGCAGATCTATGTATCCCCCTTGCTTTCCATTTTCAAGTTCGTATATCCACTCCCAGGGGATTCTTCTGTTGTTTCTTATTCCCCAGATCACCGCCATATCTGTCGTAGTACTTCCTCTTTTCGTCTCCTTACTGGAACTGACGAGGTCCAAGTGTCCTGTTGCAATGACTTTTACTTCTGGCTGATTAGCAGGATGTATTGTACCAAGTTACCCATAGCCTGCCTGTATCGTTTCTCCTTTTCTGTCTCTGACTCTCGTCGGTCCTTTGTATATTAAGCCTTGACATTAGCTATAAATAAGATTTTTGAAGATTATGCTGATGTCGCTCCACTCTAAGATTTGTTCTACATAGGCACCTCCCGAACGTTGATCTTCGCTTCTTTCAGCGCATCCTTCACTTCTGAGATGCTGACCTGCTCTCGGTGGAAGATACCGGCTGCCAAAGCAGCCTCAACACCTGTGGCCTTGAAAACGTCTACGAAGTGGCCTACAGTGCCTGCTCCACTACTGGCCACCACCGGGATTTTGACGTTCTTCTGGACCAGGTTAATCAGATCAAGATCAAAACCAAGCCCAGTTCCATCCCGATCAATACTGTTGACAAGAATCTCGCCTGCCCCTAATTCCTCTACGCCCTTGGCGAGTTGAACCACCGACAAAGGACGGTTTTCACGACCTCCTGAAACGGTACATTGGTACCACCAGGCCTTTCCGCGTTCGTTCTCTGGGCCGTCTGGTTTGCCATGTATGAGCTCATCCTTGTACGGACCGTCATATGTCTCGGGATCGACATAGGACCTACGAGGATCGATAGAGACGACAACCGCTTGGCACCCATACGCTTGGGCAATAGTTTCGATTGCCCCGTTCCCCTTTTCCCCAGTCGCGCGTAACTTTTCGACAGCATATACAGCTTCGGATCCGATGCTAACTTTATCAGCCCCGGCGCGGAAATACGCCCCTGCCACTTCCAGCGCAGGTCGTTTTGTCCCGTCAGGATCAACAGTGTCTTTGATCCCGCCGCCGATGGTGAGAGGGACAAAAATTTCCTCGGCTGCTGCGCGGACGACTGCTAGCATGGGTTGATCCTGGAGGGGGGAGTGGCGGAAAGATGTGATGTTGAGTAGACATAATTCGTCTGCGCCTGCGGAGTAGTATTTCGCTGCGAGTGCGACGGGTTTGCCGAGATTGCGGACTGCACCGGCGGTTTGGGTTGTGATGTTTTTGTCGGAGGATTTTTCGCGGACGTCGTATTGATCACCTTTTGTTACGACTAAATCGCCTTGGTCGTTCGCACGCACGTCCATACATGCGACTATACGTTTTGTGAAGCGGTGCTCAGGGCGAGGCCTAAGTGGTATGGGAACATTGGGAGGAGCATGGGTGTGTGCAGATTCAGGTTTGCGCAGCCATTCGTCGATCAGACGTAAGCCGGCGATACCAGATTTTTCCGGATGGAATTGCGTGCCGAAGACGTTGCCTTTGCGCACGGAGGAGACAAAGAGTTCGTGGCCATATTGTGTGGTTGTGTACGCCCATGACATCGCTTCTGGGTATTTATCATGGTCGTATTTCGCACAGTAGGAGTGGACAAAGTAGTAGTATGATGACACCTCGATTCCTTCTGAGTTATCTTGGGTATTTAGTAAATCGGCAGTATTCCAACCCATGTGGGGGACAGATTTGTCCGTATCGTCGAACCGCGAGATGTGGTAGGGAATTAAACCGAGTCCTCGGGATGGAGACTCGTCTGAGGACTGGAATAGAACTTGCATGCCAATACAAATGCCGAAATATGGACGTCCGGAATTGATGTATTCACGCAAGGGTTCTAGAAGACCGCGATCAGAGAGATGTTGGATAGCAGTTTCAAAAGCGCCGACGCCAGGGAAAACGAGGCTCTAATGGAAGTGGAGTTTGAGACAATTGTTGCTTGAGTGTGCATGCGTGATTACAAGAAAGGGCATAACACGAACGGTGGCTTTTGCGAAGTCAGATGGCTGGGAAATCCATGTGAACCTGCGACCTAGTTTCGTGAGGGAATTGGCGAGACTTTGGACATTTCCTGCGCCGTAGTCAAGGAGGTAGAGACCCATAATGATTGTAGATTTCGGATGCCTGGTTGAACGAAGTCTGGATGTAAATGAGTCAACGGTGTGGCGGTCCGAAGAAGATTGATTTTGGGATTGATGTTGATCAGCCAATGATCACACGTTGTGTCAATCTGTTCATTAACATTTTATTGCTCTCTCTGACGTGCTCGTGCTTTCTATCATTTTAATCGCTGGTAATTCGGAATTTTCGTCTCATATAAACCCCACCAATATGCACCCCTCCTCCATCTTTCGTACACCTACCATTAACAACACCATGACGAACCCAATCACCATCAACTCTGTCAATGGTGCTGCTTCGCCCTCCACCCCTTCTTCCTCCCTCCACGAACACTTCCGCGGCTTACGACGTAAGGAGTCGACTGCCCTCGACGCCATCCGTCAGCCCAAAATCCTCCACCCTATTGAAAACGAGGACCTTCGGCTGCTGATTCTCGAGAACATCAGCCAGGAAGCCGTCCGCGCCTTCAAAGCCCAGGGCTATCACGTCGACCACTACACTAAAGCCTTCTCCGAGGAAGAACTCATTGAAAAGATTGGTTCTTACCACGCCATCGGTATCCGGAGTAAGACTAAAATTACCAAGCGCGTACTCGCGGCAGCTTCCAAAGTTAGCATCG
>JAEUWK010001893.1:0-30171 GCA_018524425.1 Podaxis sp. AQ795752 | reverse complement strand
TTTAGTAGTGTTTATGTAGGCCGGTCTGTGCACAGACCGTTTGTACTTATATAGGCGTGGGTCTGGGAACTACGGTTTCCCACCCGAATATCAACTTGGTTCCGGGCACCTTACTCCCCTTACACATCTGGTAATGACTGAATGTTGCCAGAACCAATTGGCAATACATGAGATCGGCATGCACAGCTTTGCCTCCCTGGCATAAACAGGTCACCAATGCCCAATGATGGACACCATTGACATGGACAATCTGGACATAGTCATTATTGAATGCATCCTGCCATGGAACCAGGCACGGGAAAGCCTGCCCTGGACACTGCTCCATTAGATAATTGCCCATTTGTTTGATGTTGCTTGTGTCTCCATCTAGCTCCTCTGGCCTTTCTGTTTTGTCTTCTTCAAATTCTGCATCACTCCAACTGGCAGTTTCAAAACTGGCACTTGACAAGTTCTCCCCCAGCTTACTGCATTCCGCCAGCTGTGTTTTCAATGATGCTTGCTCTTCCTCATCCTTGACAAGCTGTAGGCCCTCTAAGACCTTCATTTGCTTCTTGAGACAATTTGTAGCCTCTGGCCCTGGCTGATGCAGCACCAAGAGGTACATGCTGACTTCCCAAAGTGCAGCTGGCTGAAAAAAGGTGCCAGTCCAGCACTGCACACTGTGCAGGGGATTTTCACAGTGTGTATTTCACATGCAAAACCAGCATAATAATTGAGGCAATGTGCAATCATTGCAATGCCATATTGCCTGTCATTGAGTGTCACTGCACACATAATCTGTTGTTTGGCAATGCTTCCCTTGCAAGCTGTGCTTGCAGCAAGCCATCTGCATGCTGACAAAATTCCTCCATCCACATATGTTGCTACAATGTCCATTTAGCATGAGCCTACATGGCAGGCTTGGTCTTTTTTGGGATATTGACCTTATTCATATGTATTTGCTCCTCTGTCCCTCGCAATAAATTGTTGACTTCAACAGGCCCCTCTGGTGCAGCCATGGTTATGTTTTCCCTCTGAGTATTTTGTGTTCTTTCTGGCTTCAAAATTGGTCTCAATGGTACTTTGACTCATCCTGCTGATGGGCCCACTGGTGTGTTTGTTATAATCATGTCGAAGGTCACAATGTCCACTGCTTCATCATCTCCTTCAACCAGTGCATTGCTCTTCTTGGTTTGCTTTTGTTTCCTGGGTGGCATAACACCTGTTGGCAATGAATCCATAGGTGCTGAAGGACATGGGATCAATAAAGCTTGGACTGGCATCTATGTTAGGATAGGTATGTGCTGCAGTTAACACATGACACTTGATGAGGCATTGGCCTTGTGGTTCTAACCTTGTGAATATACACATGTGTTCTGATTTGACCAATACCCATCATGCCCACCACAGAAGCCCTGAAGCTGAGGGCAGGCTGCTTCTATACTGCTGAAGAACACAATGTCCTCTGAGAATTCAAGGAGGAATATCGATCTCAAGATATGCTACTGGCTTGGACACATATATTCAAGGCAAGAGTGTTACTAGCAATATTCAATCATTGGACAAGCAATAGAACAATGCTGCTCAGTGAGGAAGAGGCAGTGAAACAGGTCAAGGTGAGAATACTTGGTGTGAATGTATAGCTGCAGCACAAAAACTAATCCAACTGTAGGAGCTGGGCAAATGGATTGGCAATGATTGGCGACCATATGTGACAGTCAAGGTGGCAAAAAGCACTGCCCGAATAACATATATTGATGTGGTTTATAAGAAACACAAGGAAGCTGTAGAGGAAGAACTTAGGCACATTCTCAATGTTGACACCATTAAGCCATCAGAACATGCATATTTCCAAAACCGGACAAAGGCCACAAAATTGGTGTATGAAAGGATGGATGAAGGACAAAGGAAGGCAATCAGGGACAAGATAGAGTGATTCAAGAGGGAGGGGAATGATGCTGAGACATGCCAGCAGTATGTGCTGGTCCAATATTCAGATGCCAGAGGCACTAATGCCAGCCCCAGGCTTGCAAAGAAGAAAGCACATGAAAGGGTTGTTCAGTAGTCAAAGAAATCTTGGCTTGAAATGGGACTATTTACAATGACATTCTGAGGCTATATCCAAGAAGATGGGAAGTTTGTGGTTGACATGTGAGTGTTGCTGGACTATGTTTGACATCAGACATTAATGCAATGACCTTAGCTATGAGGAAATGGGGAAAAATATGGCTGTGGACACAGCAAAATTCACAGAACTGCACAATGCTACTATATTGCACTTGAAACGAGGGTTTGGAGAGTACATTAAAGACCTTGAACAAGCAAAACAGCATTTGGCCATATTGCTGATGACTTTGGCCATGACAAATGCATTGATCAGCATGACCACAAAAGGATTTCTGATATTATCAGATGTTGCAATGGGGGAAATGAGGAAGGATGAACTAGAAGATCTAATGAGGTTGTATTTGAACATTCACTACCATAGGTGTTGCCTTATGAATGCAAGCCACACATCTCATTAAGAAGCAGGACTCGCAACTGGCAATGTCAAGAAACATGTGCCATTCGGCAGTCTTGCAGATGGCACTTCAAATTTTATTGCACCACAGTACCTGCCAGATAGCTTTGTCATCCGGGATCCCCAAAATATGAGGAAAGATGATATATTGAAATTCCTTCACCATGTCTTGCAGCGCCAACTGGATGGGCCTGAAGATGTGTTCTGGTTCTGGATGTATGAGATGAAAAAGGGTGAATTATTGAGTGCAGCATATCCTGACAGTTTGCAACATCAGCTGGTGTCAATATGGCTAAGGAAGAAGCATCCAAGGGGGCATAGAGGAGGGGGAGATGGTCAGGAACATGCACTGACACATGAGGGAGAATGGCCAGGTGGGGATCACAGTGTCAATTTTGGGGCAGAGGAAGGAGACTGTGACCTTGCCAAAGTGCAGGATCCTGACAAAGAGGATGATCTGGGGAGCCCAAGTATCACTGACAAACATGGTGGGCCTTTGGATGTTGCCAATAATACTGGAGACTCAGTTGCTGGGGAAAAAATTGGCACCTTTAGGTTGGCTGCATCTCCTGAGGCCAAGGAAAACACTGGCTGTAAGATTACAGCTGCAGCCAGTCCAGTGGAAGTTGATGGAGAAAATCTCAGCAGTTGGAACAGTGCAGGCACACTTCCATGTGGCACCCTTGGCTTGGCCCAGTGTGGGAATGCTGATGAAAACACCAGCTGTATGGTTATGACCCCAGGTTATGCAGGAGAATGAGACAGCAATCAGGCTGTGAACAAGGCAACTACATTGGGTGATCCAGATCTGGATGTTCCTGGGATTGTTATCATCAACCAGGAATATGCCAATGCACTGATGGCACTAGGAGTGACTTCAGGCCTGCCAGTGAACGGCCCTGAAGATGGCAATCCTCAATATGCAGTACCAGCTCCAGCCATTGCATTGCTCTCTGGCCCTAGTCCCAAGCAGCTGGGTGAGTTGCAGCGGCAAATATTGAATACACCCCTGCCCATCACCTGGCCACCACATGAAAAACAAGATCAGGGAGCTGGCCAAAGTAATTGCCACTGGCAACACAAAACTTCAGACCAATTAGCAACAGAGGAGGCCCTTGCTGTGACCATGCAAGTAAAAGGGCAGAGAAATTGAAAGCCAAACTTGAGATATTTACAGTGAAATGGGGCTGGGGAACATGCTGTGCCAAGCTTTTCTTTGGCAATGGTGACTGCTGTTGCTAGCAGAACATGCTGTGCCAAACTTTTCTTTGGCAATAGTGACCAATGTTTCTAGCACTTGAGTGCCCACTTGTATATCTAATCACTACATACCAAGAGACAAATTATATTTACATGCTAACAAAAATACATCATCTGTACTAGTTGGTATCTATCATGTCCCCTGAAGTTCTTTTTGAGTGGCGTTGGGAGAGTAGCAAGTTGTAAATGGACCAAGAGCAACATGGGCGGGAGGCAGGGGTATGCAATGGCAATGGAATGGATGGGGAATGTGGTGTAAGGCCTACCATAGTAATGGGAGACCATACTGGTGGAGGCGGCCAATTGTCCCATGAAAGTGGTGGAATGGGTTGCACTGGCATTTGCATTGGGGAATTAACAGGGGCCAGAGATGGTGAGGAATCTGAGCAGGACATTGGAGGCATTTGTGAGGGCAAGGATGGTGTGGATTGGGAGTTGTGGGGTGTGGGTGCAGATGCCAGTATCACTGGGGGTACAGGGCCTGAAGAGAGGGGGGATTGCATTGGTGACATAGATGCCAAGGTAGCAGTTGCCAGTGCCAGTGCTGGTATCACTTCTGGTGATTGCCCCATTGCTGGTGTCATGATTTGTGCCAAACTGTTTCCAGCACCAGCTGCTTCATTGCCCACAGTGGCTTTGGGTCAGCCAATGAAAATTGCTTTGGCAGCTGGCAGCTCATCCAACTGGGGATGCACTCTTAGCTAGTCCCAACCATCTCCCCCCAGGCCAAGGAATTCACATACCTTGTTGACCTTCTGGGTGAGGGTGTCCACTGTCCTTTCCAGGTGCTCCAGATATCTCACTGCATCAGCTTGGGTAGCAGTCATTCTCGCACCAGTCCTTGTAATTATAACATCTAGGCATCTGGCCAAACCCCTCATCTTCCCCTCCAGGTTGTTGAGTCGCTGTACTGTGTTACCATAAGTGTTGTAATGATGTGCCATGAGGTCCAGGACAGATGCCCCATATGAATCAATCCCTTTGGCCACTCAAGAATGGCAGTCAGTTGACAGTGGAGGTAGCAGAAAGCAGTCTACTTACAGTCATCCAAATCAAGGTGCCATTTTGTGGGCAGTGACTTGCTCTGTTCACCAGATGGGCTGGGGGTTGCAGGCGACTGTGCCGAAGGAGCAGGCTGCACAATCTGCAGATGTAGTTTAGGCTGGTTGTGAGGTTCTGCCAGTGTTGCTGCCAATGAAGATGCCACTGCTGGCACCAGTGCTTGCTCTCCTGCTGCTACACACTTTGGCAGCCCCTTGTCCTTGTCATCGGATATCTCCACATATTCAAACTTTCATTTCTGTGTTTCTCAAGGGTATTCCTCCTGAGCCCAAGGTGATTGGATTGGGACCAGATTCTTGGGGCCTCATTGCCACAGTCGCCATTCCCTCATTTGCCTGCCAGTAACAATGCTGCAGCACATTTTGAGTGTGTGGCAGCTTACACAGGCTCCACCTCTGACATTCTCCTGGCATGCAATATCCTGTGAATCACAGTGCTTGCAGGAGGGATCATTGAGCCTGCCAGATGCCTGAGGTGGCTGCCAAACAAATAGCTTGGCTGCCAGTCATTTTGGCAGGCCAGCTTCTGTTGCATTCCCACCTCCCTCCCTTTCCTTTGCCTTCCCTTTCCCCTTCTTGTGTAACTGGTCCTGCCCCTTGTCTCCCCTATTATGCTGTGCTTTACCCATATGCTTCTGATCCCATAGTAGCAATGAACTGTCAGATGGTTGGTATTCATTTATATCAGTATCTGAAGACATCTCCATTGGCAACTCCACAGCTACTTGTGGTGTCTTCTCCCTGTGCCAGCTCAGTCCTGCTACTGGCATTGCCTGCAGCTGGCTACCCCTAACAGCTGGTGTTGCTGATGGAGCTGGTGCTGTTTTGTCTGGATTTTTAGGCATGCCATCACTTCTTGCCAGTGGGGCCACTTCCTTATCTATTTCCATAGGATGGTCCACTGCTGTTGTTGTTGCCACTGGCACTGGAAGTTGCAATGCCAGTTGTCAAGATGCCGCAGTTGCAACCTTTGCTGGTTGTTGCTGTTGGACCTCTGCTTGCACAGGCTTGTCTTCAAGTGGTGCCATGTTCATTTCTGTAGGGACTTGCACTGGCAGAATTTGGGACCCCTCTTGCCACATTGCCACAGGTGCTGGGGATCCTTTGCATTGCTTGGCACCCTTGATACTATGTTCCTGGAAACATGTCAGGCATAGTATATGTTGTGGCAGGACATGTCACTTACCTTTCTGGCCTCATACTATGACAACTGCTCTCACACTCGGTTGGCAAAACCAGGTTTTTTTTCCATTTTTCCGCCAGTCCATGATGATAAACATTACAAAAGTATGTTTCTTGAATGCGGCCTTGATATTGGCATCGGTGCTGTTTGAATGGGCAAATACATCCAGCTGTAGGTGGTCAGAAAATGTGAACTGCATGTGGAAAAACTACACTCACCATCTTCTTCTTGCTTCTCTTCATGACTTCTACAATGCTGCCATCATGCACTGCCTGCTGAAATCGGTCTTCCAATCTCCCAAGCATTTGCGAAATTTTGGCAGTGGTTGCTTTGGACATGATCAGGATGAGGTGGATGCCAATGGTGATGGTTCAAGTTGTATCAAAATTTTTTAACTTTGTCATTGCCCTTTGTTTAAATACGATCACATGATTCACATTAAGCTCACCACATGTGCAATCAAGTTATATCTTTTAGCTGAACAATCCAGATAATCAGTGATCTATCTTAAATGCCTTCCCCCTACTGCCAGAGCCCATTTGCATGGATTCAGCCCCAACTTCCAAGGACTTGTTGCTCTCTGCTGAGATGCCAACATCATTTACTGTATGCACCACCACAGAAGGAGAACATTAGCTGGTTCCCTCATTCCTCAAGGATGCCACCCAAAGTGCATTAGACTTGGAGGCCATGAAAAGAAATCTCATGGCTGATCATGCTGCCAGTGGTGTAAGTCCTCTTCCTTCCTCCTGACTGTTGTCACCTCTTTGCTGGTTCCAACCTCCCACTTGTGCTGTTGCTGGTGCTAGTCTACCCATTGGTGCTGTTGCTGGTGGTCCATCCTTGCCTAGCAATGTTGCCAGTCCTTGATTCTTGCTGGTTGTTTTCTAGAGCCCACCCTTACTGCCAGTCCTGTTATCAGCACTGCTCTTACTCTGGATCCCCCTGTTGTTACCGCATCTATTGCCAGCTCAAATGCCAATAATTTGCAATCTAACTCAATTTTGTCATTCTATCTCACTTCAACATTGTTCTTAGCTGCAGTCAAGGGACAGACTTCCCTACCTCTTGATTAATGCTGGAAAAATTATGGCACCTGTTGTGCTGGTCAGTCATTCCTACTTCAGCTTAACTGGCAACTGACAACCCCACCTTCTAGGGCTTGACGGAGCGCAAACTCCTCGCCCTTCATGCTGAGGTCAAAGCTCTTCAGCAGCAATATGGCTTAAGCTACAAGGATGCAGCCCATCACCTTTATCATTCCGAGTCCCAGAAGCTCAGGGCAATTGAGCATGCCGGAGACTCAATTATGGAACTTGGCGAGCATGTTGATGTGTTGGTTCAGCAGGACATAATGAAGAAGATAGTTGACATTGATCACGGCACCACTCAGAATACTAGGCTTTCACATGATACAGACTTGTAATGTTGCATAGGGCAAGAATCATTTTGGCACTAACACATGAGTGACTCATTAAGTATTTCTTAGTTAAATCGATGGCAGGTGGTTGCCAGCTTTGTGCCGGTGTTCATAGCCGGCACAGTGATACATTTGCCCAAGTGCCAGTCCTCTGCTGGGCAAACGTGACGTCGGTACCCATGGTTGCCGATTATGGTACTGAGCCTCGGAAGTTCCCGGTGAAGCCAGCGGGCCCGTTATGACCACTTGAGTCACTACATTGTATGTGCCCGCTGGTTCGTGTCACTCATTACAATGTAGGTGGACTATGTGCAAGCCCAACTCCATTTCCTCAGCATCTATTCTACTTACATATCTTGAAGATCCTACTTCTTGACATCTGGTGGTGCTAATCTCTTTTCAAGATGGAAGGTCTTTGATTTGAAGGTCCCAAAGCCACCTACATGGAGACAACCAATGATGAAATAGTTACGGTCGAGGACTACCTTTCATCAGGGAGGCAGAAGCTTTCAACAGAACAATTGCCAAGCTTCGGAGTGCCCTTGCTGATCTGAAACTCCAACGAGACACACTGAACACCCCAACTGGATATTTACAGATCCCTCATTAGTCCCATTCATTGGCTGCTTCCTGACATCCTCCAGGGGATTTTCAAACAATGTCTCCCTACAGTGCACAACTCGATCGCGAGCAGGCGAGAAGTGCCACTTCTTCTATGTTGTGTATGTCGTCGTTGGAGACAAATTGTGCTCTCAACACCTCAATTATGGGCATCCATCCACGTTGTCATTCCAGACGACGTACAACCTTACCCCATCCCCTACCTGACACATTCTCAACGGAATGCGTCTTTACTCAGTGGCATCTCATGCTGGCTCTCCCGTTCGGGTTCTCTTCCATTGTCCATATCTGTCTCCTTCTCCGGTTCAGCTACCGATTGAGGCCCACGGACATAGAATCACATTATCCAACAATACCATGATGTCCTCGCAGTGTTTAAATCGCGTTGGCGTTCTGTTCATCTCTCGTTTGTCAACTTTGATTGGATAGCTTCTTCAAGCCAGTTCAACGCAAATGATCTTCTCATGCTAGAGAATATATCCATCTCAGGACCACTTCAGACCCTCGCCGATGGCTCACGACATATAGTTCGACAAGAGCTTATCCCACTCGCGAGGGATTCTGGTATACTCTTGCACCCAGATTGTGCTCGATCGCAATACCCTTTGGCCATCCACTGCCCTTGCTACAGCTGCCGATTCACTGGGAGAACCTCACGGGCTTGGGAACTATCAGAGCCTCAAGTACCTGCCACTTGGACAATGTTGCCAAAGCATTATCGTTGTGCCCCGGACTTGGAAACACTGTCCATCTGCTCGTTGCCCACATTTATACAACAAGGGTCAGGATCACCTCGGGTTGATCTCCCAAATCTTTATTCTATATCCTTCATCGGGGGACTAGAAAGGAGGTCCTACGAGCCATACACGAGCTCTTCCACTCCCTTCACACATCCCAGCTTTGCCATCTTGCATACGAAGAAAGCGACATAAACCCTGGGACACGAATGCGTACAGAACCTCTCTTCCACAAACGCTTCCCCTTTACTCCCTTTCAGCATTCCTCAGTCGATTAGCTCTTCCATTAGAAGAGCTGGACTTCGGGGTGAGGACTGGGACCGTTACAAACGTTATAGGCGTTGTGTAACTTGCGCCGAATTGAAAAGACTGTGCTTAAGGGACTTGTCAAAACTACAGGACATTATCCGCCCCCTCCTTACGCTGAATTCGGGCAACCAAATACAGTGTTATTCCAAAACATTCATTTGGCGAGTTTGACCCCGCCGGGGGTGTTGCCGGGTATGGGGGAGAAGGAAGATGAGATTGATGTTGGTGACGAACTGCTGCAAGTAGCTCAAGTAGCTACACCTCAGGAGCTTTGCCTCAGAGATCAGGTTATGCGTATCCGAAATGTCCGTCTCCAAAACTCGAGGTCTTCAATGGTGCTGTTCTACTCAAGTTTTTACGATCTCGGCCACGCGATTCAATATTCCAAAAAGAACCACGAAGACAACAATGGGGTGGCGCGCCTGAGGAAAGTCAACATCGTGAACTACTGGCCGAGAGTGGAAAGAAACACGAAAACGAATTGAAGAGTTTACAGGCTGCGAACTCATTTTCTGTGTTGAATGTAACCTTTGTCCTGACTATTGAGCGTCCAACTTTCGATCCGACACCATTTTCCTCGTACGACGGTGTAGACCGCCTTGTTGATTTTACAGGCCACAGTTTTGCGTCAGGGCGCCGAGATCTAATCTGTTCCCGAACTACACATTTGGCGATAATGCTTTGTGATAGGATGTGTGTGATTACTTAGCTGTATTCCGTTGTAACCAAACGTCATTTTATCCCCAGAGATTATGAAGCATACATATTATCCCAATATAGATACAATGCAGAGTGCATCTATGTAGCAGAAAAAAGATATATAAGCACGGAAAGGAATGCAACCTGACCACTATACCTCCAAAACCTCCAGCCAAGACCATATCTCCAGCTATCAACGCACCAACCTCACTCTCCAATACGTTTATGATCACTTCCCAGGCGCGACAAAATCCTTGGACAGATCGATTTCGCCCTTCAAATGCGTATTCGTGATCCGGACTTGACGTTGACGGGGCGCACCACCCTTCTTCCCCTTCTTCTTTGTCGTGCCAGGCGCTTTGGGTACGGGCGTTTCGGCCGTCGTCACTTGCAAACCCTCTACATATGCCCAAACCAAACACCGCAGGGAAACAAGAACAATAGGTGATCGAAACCACAGCCCTCGCAGGTAAAAAAGGGACAGTACGCACCATTAGCCAACTGCTTCAACAAATCCACATCGTTCGGAACTTTCAGCGAATGCCACAAATCCAAAAACTCTTTCTCGACAGGTTTCCCACCGCCTTCTTCGATTGGTTTGATCTCGTTCCAGAAGACCATACGGAGCTGACCGTCTTTGACTGTACGTGTGACGAGAACTTCGCCTTCTTTTTCGAGCTCTTCGATGGCTTGGGGGGCTTCTTTCCAGGATTCTTTGAGAGCGCGGACGGAGATGCCGCCGCCTCTGCGGGTTTGGCGTTGTATTTCGGTGAGGAGGGCAGCTTTGTTGCGGAAATTGAATTCGTGCTGTGGGAGCGAGGATAGTTAGAGAGGGTAAGCGGTGGGGGAAGTGGGTTTACTTTGTAGGAGTAAAGATCGGTCTTGGGGTCGTAATGGACTTTATCGTGTGCGCGGAATTTTTCTAAGAGAATGGGGTCTGTGTCGAGGGGTGTGTTTGTGACGATGGCGATGTCCTGGAGACGCATTGGGTTGTGTGTGGACTGTGGATGGGTGAGGTTTTGGTTAGCATGGTTAGGACAAGAATTGGGGTATGCGGGTGCACTTTGAGGTGGTTCACGGCATAGACGAGTTGTGTGTTGACGTTAGTCCCTGTGCCTGTGTCTGCGGGCTGGGAGTACACGACATCTGAGATGCAGTTGAGGAAGGATGAGTTTATTGGGGAGGTAGATACAGACTGGTTTTTGGCCGTTTCTTTTTGGGCGGGGAAGAGTCTGGGGAGTCGGCGTTACTTGATTCTGCGGGGGTAGCAGGTGCTGGTTGCGAGTGCCATGAAGTGTAGTTCTGTCTATGCAGTGTAGCCTTGAATGCTGCAGCGTCGGCTGCGAGCTTGGACATGATGGTAGTTAGTGCCTGCACAGCGTTGAGTGACATTGTGACGTCGGATTGCCAAGATTCACTATTTGGTTCTGAAGGTGTTGGTAAACAGATAAGAAATAATCTCCACTCATAGTCACATTCTGGAATTCTGCTTCTTACAACGTACACTAACCTGTTTTATACGTCACAATGGAGGATTCGCCGTGGGACGAAGACCCGAGCTATAATGGGCTGCGAGATGCAGAGTGGTCCAAGATCTCGTCAGACTTTACCAACGTCCGTCATTAACAACCCCCGTAGCAATTCAACACCTGAATCAACATATACCCATAATACAGGCAGGCTATCGCGAAGGGATAACCGCAGGAAAAGAAGCAGCGCTGCAGGAAGGGTTCGACAACGGGTTTGCGGAGATTGGCGTCCCATTGGGGAGAGAGGTAGGGGTGGCACGAGGAGTGGCGTCGGCGTTATTGTGTATATTGTCGACACGTGGAAAGAGGATGGGGATAGCGGCAGAGGTGGAGATCAAGGCTCGGGAGATTTTGAATCAGCTGAACGAGGTACGCTTTTCGGACATTGCACCGAGGGACTTGCAGGCAGAGGAACATGCACGGGAGCACCTGGAAGACGGAATGGACGTGAACGAGGAGTTGGTGGAGAAACGGGACATGGAGCAGCTGGAGGATATGTTGAGCGGACTGGGCAGCGGGCAACGTGCACGACCGACACTCGACTCGGTGCGAGCGCTCACGCAGCGGCTTGAAAAGCTTGTTGAGGAAATAGAAAATAAATAAATAAATGAGGGAGGGGGTGAGATAACCGGAGCAAGTATCACGTGGGAGTGTGGGGTCACCACCAAGCTTTTGGACCTCTCAGCCAGCACTGTACACCTACCCCAATGGCCACCTCAACCCTCCCCCTCCTTGCCCTCCCTCATCCCCTCATTCTCCTTCCAACGTCCAGATTCACCGTCCCAGTCTCAAAGGAAATCGGCGATGCAATTCTCAACCTCATCGACCACTCTGACGCTCTCCCCGTCATCGCCGCTGTACCCCTCACCCAACCCTCTACCTCCAACCAACTCCCAGACTCGGACACCCCCCAACCACAACAACCACAGCAGCCACCACTCTCTGAATGGGGCACCGCAGCAAGAGTCCTACGTCTCGTGAAACCTCCAGCCCGGAATCCCCGCCAGCCATACCTCGTCTCCCTCCACGGTCTCACTCGTGTGCGTCTCATCCACATCCACGCAAACAAAAGCAAGTCCCAGCTCATCGCCAATTCCCTCCCCATATTCGACGTCGAGTATCCCCCGACCGAGCAAATCCCCACCAAGGAGGCCATCGAACGCTTCAAGCAAGCTGCTCTTAGGCTCTTGGATCGTCTCGCACGAGATGCGGCGCAGCCTTCGAGGAAGGAAGGCTACAACAAGATTGCGAGTATGCTAGATGACATCGCTGATGCCCGCACTCCTTGGATGGCCGATGTTCTTGTGGGAAGTATCAACACCGACTACGCAGATAAACTCGGTCCGTATTACTCCCTGCCCTGTGCAACATTAATTTACATGTCTCTCAGCTGTTCTCGGTACCCCGGATACCACCGCTCGGCTGTCCCTCGCCGCTGACATCTTTCTCAAACAAGCCTCTATTTCCGAAGTGTCCAAGAAAATCGCCTCCGCCGTGGACGAGTCCCTTTCCAAGCAACAGAAAGAGTTTTTCCTCCGACAACAGCTCGCCGCCATCCAACGAGAACTCTCAGCACTTCAACGCGGTAGCGGCAACACAGGCACCAATTCACCCGATGGTTCCAATTCCGGAAACAACACCTCTGGTAGTGAGTTGGACGATGACGAGCAGCACGAAGTAGATGATCTGGCGGATCTTAAGAAACGAATCGAGGCCATGGAACCCGGTAGCGAGGAACGCAAGATGGGCGTAAGGGAATGGAGAAGACTCAAACGCATACCTCAGGGAAGCGTTGAGAATGGTGTCATCAGAAGCTATGTATGCCCATCATTTCCCCCCGTCCCCTGGCTTCTCTCTTATTCCAGTTATTAGCTTGAATGGCTCACCTCTATCCCTTGGCCAAATTCAACAAACCCAAGTACTGCTGGCGCTGGGATCAAAGACAAAGCATTCCTCGCAAATGCCCGTGCCCAGCTCGATGCTGACCACTTCGGACTTGAGAAGATCAAGAAAAGGTTAATTGAATACCTCGCCGTCGTCCGCCTTAAAGAACTCAACGCCGAGAAAGAGGCACGTGAGGTGGAAGCCGTAGCCGTGGCCGAGGAGGCTGCCAAACATGCTCAGGCACAAGACACTGCCAAGGAACACGAGAAAGCTCTCGTACCATACATCAAATCCGCAAATAACCCTGCTGCACCGGGATCCACATCAACACCTAAACATCAACAACCAGTGCCATCATCACCTCGACGTACTACACCACCCACCAAAGGTCCGATTTTGCTCTTCGTTGGTCCTCCAGGCACGGGTAAAACTTCCCTAGGGCAGTCTATTGCTCGCACCCTTGATAGACCATTCCAACGCATTGCACTTGGTGGTGTTAGAGATGAGGCTGAGATCCGTGGACATCGACGGACGTATGTTGCTTCCGGGCCTGGGCTGATTGTTCAGGCGTTGAGGAAGGCGGGGAGACGGGACCCAGTTGTGGTCCTGGATGAGATTGACAAGATTGGCCAGAGTAATTTCCATGGGGATCCTGGAGCTGCCTTGTTGGAAGTCTTGGACCCGGAGCAGAATCACACGTTTAACGTGCGTCCCCCCTATCTTAGTTATTTTTGTCTTGGGATGCTGATTTTGATTTTTTGGCTTATCTTTGTATTTTGATGTTCGGTGATACAGGATCATTACATCAACGTCCCCATTGATCTCTCCCAAGTCCTCTTTATTTGTACCGCCAACACACTTGACACTATTTCTGCGCCGCTCCTGGATAGGTGTGAGATTATACACCTCTCGGGGTATACGTATGATGAGAAGATGCATATCGCGCGGAGGTTCCTCCTACCGAAACAGCTCAAGGCAAATGGGTTGAGCGAGGAGCATGTCAAGATTACCGAACCTGCTTTGTTGGGTATTGCAACAAGGTACACACGGGAGGCCGGAGTCAGGAGTTTGGAACGGGCCATTGGTGGTGTTGTGAGGTTCAAAGCCGTCGAGTGGGCCGAGTGGGTAGAGAAATGCGAAAAAGAAGGAAAAATCCCGTACATCCCATCCATCACTACCACAACAACACAAGAAACCCCATTAGAAGGAAAGACCAAAGAAGGAGAATATAATCCCCTCATCGAATTGTCCCACCTCGAACATATTCTCGGTTTACCCAGGTACGACGCCTCAGAAGAAAAAGAACGAGAGGAGAGACGGGGAGTCGTGTATGGATTGGTGGTTATGGGACAGGGTGAAGGTGGGATTTTACCTGTGGAGACGATTATGGTTCCTGGGTCTGGGAGGTTGAAGTTGACGGGTAGTCTGGGGGAGGTGATTAAGGAGAGCGGGGAGTTGGCATTGAGTTGGGTGAAGAGGCATGCGTGGGAGTTGGGGGTTGTGGAGGGGAGGATGCAGGATCCGTTGAAGGTTTTCGGAGGGAGGAGTGAAGCCGGGGCAGGGGGTAGTGGTGGGGAAGTTGGAGGTGTGGATGTGCATTTGCATTTACCGGCGGGGGCACAGAAGAAGGACGGACCGAGTGCGGGTGTGGCGATGACTTGTGCTTTTGTGTCGCTGCTTACGGGTGCTTGTGTGCCTACGAACGTGGCTATGACGGGCGAGGTACGTGTTTCTTTCGTTTTCTTACGATATGCATAAATTTATAAATTATGTTTAGATAACCCTCCGTGGTCGTGTAACCCCCGTCGGTGGCATCAAAGAAAAGGTTCTAGGTGCTCACCGTGCAGGGATAACCAAAGTTATTCTGCCATACGCGAACCGCAAAGACGTCGAGCACGACGTCCCGCTCGAGGTCAAACGCGAAATGGAGTTCTGTTTCGTGCGTACGGTGAGCGAGGCGCTCGAGGCTGCGTTTGGTAAAGGGGTTATCGGGTGGCGTAGACCTGGTGATATTGGCGGTGAGTTTGGTGGTAGGAGGGGTGTTGGGGTATGGGTTGAGAGCCGGCTGTGAGGGCTGGAGTTGTTGCTGTTGTTGTGTTCTGTGTGGTATGTGTGCATTTACTTTCTTGGTTCCTCGAAATGGTGTTGTATTATAGTCTCTGTCATTCCCTTCGTCTTTCCCTCTCTCTGTACTCTTTGGGACCCGCGTGATTAATGGAGACGCATGCCCTTCTCCTGTCCTAGTGGACCTATTCGCTAGGTCTACACAATGGATGTTGCCTGAATTGAATTTTGTATTATCTTTATTAGATAACACGTCATGTTTTCAATCGCTGTTGCTCTTGTGTTCTATAAGATGTTGTCCTTGCGCTTTCACAAAGTTATGTAGCCTCGCGTTCCATGCACGTTCTCAAGGTGGGTCCATAAGATACTGCATACGCATAAACGACAGGCAGACAACGTATGTACAACAGCAGATGATACAAACAAGGGTATCCTCAGGTATAACAATACAGTGGTCCCGTCCAGCTACATGGGAAGAGAGTTAAATACAGCCATACCCCGACGAGGAAGGGAATTATGCAGTGATCTTGCGACTCCATCTCGCAGGTCCAGGATACGGTGGTAACTCGTCAAAATCGGTTTCACATCCGCTTGATCCGATGGTAGCAGCACCATCACTGCTACTAGCACTGTGTCTAGTAGCATTGTCACCTCTCTCTGCGACATTCAATGATACAGACCTTTGATGTAACGTGGCAGGTAGAGAGCTCATCGCGGAACTCGCGCCTATCGTCAGGTTTGCTTTTCTTGGTCGAGGAGGTGGTATGCCCAGCTTCTCAGACGAAGATGATGACCCAGCAGGTTTGTGAGTGGCGCTGCTGTACATCCTGTCATGGAGTGGTAATAGACTCGAACTAGAAGTTGCGCTTCCGGAGGTGTTACCGGTTCCTGGCATTTCGTAGTATCTGAGGGGTGCAAGAATGGTATCTCGTTCCTCCTTCTGTATTCCCGGGCTTGAGTGAGGCAGGTACAACGGGCTCGTATTTATACGTGCTGAGTAGACTGCCTGTGAGCGGAACTGAGAGGGCCCCCCTGCCAGTGGATGTCCGCTAAGGGGATCTTGTTGGGTGATTTGCAAGACCGGATGCTGCGTTTTGTCCACAGTTGGATCTGAGAGTGGAAGGTGGCTGGAAGTGGACCCTATGGGAAGCGAGGGAGTATTTGCGGGTGAGTATGTCTGCGGAAATGGAAATGGTCGCAATAGGTCCTTTTGCTTCTTTTTCTTTTGACGCCACAGGCAGGCTAGGATGATGACCGTTCCTACCACTACGATCAATCCGACGGCGAGGGCGATGATACCGATTTTAGGGAATGTAGTCTGATGGACTGTCGAGGCTGGTGAATAAAGCGGGAGCAACGTATTGGTGAAGGTAGAAGATATGGAAGGGGAAAGAGAGGTTTGTGATGATAAGATGGCCGCGGCGGGTTGAGGAGAGGTGATGGCAATAATGCTCCCGCTGGAACCAGCTACCGTCAAGCAAACGGTCTGACTGCTTGAAGCCGTATGAGCCTCATTCCTTGTAGCAGACTCCGGTTTGGCAGTGGCCGTTCCAACTCGGATTTGGGTAGACAAGGTCGGGGTCGGCACTACGACGGCGGAGGACGTTGATAGGTTTAAATTGGTAACCATATAATCCAGCACCAAAGGATAGTCTTCGTTCACGTTAGTGATGAGCAATACATGCTCCCCGTCAGGAAGACTGGGTGAGGTGTAGAGCGGTTGTTGGAACAACTTGTCGGGACCTGAATCCAGAATTTGACGGAAGCGGGTAGGAGGTGAGCCATCGATGCTGAAAGAGGAGACCGTTCCTTGGTAAATGGTTCCAAAAACCTGAATTGACGTCCCTAAGATGCTTCAGTCACATAGAAGAAGGCCAAAATTAGGCAATAGGCAGTACCTCGGAATGGCACCATTGCAGTTGCTCCCTTCACCACAGTCCTCGTTGCTGTCCCCATAAACTCTTCGTTGTTTCCAACTTGCCTCCAATCGTCCCCGCCTGACGAATATATGATAGAAGGGTCCCTATCATCAATGATTATTGTCGACATACAGCGGTATTCAAAGGAGTGGGCTGGATAAAAGAACGAATTGAAGAAAGTGGGTGGAAGGGTTGGTGGCCGAAACGTGGTGAAGCGGAGGAAAATTATGTGGCTCAAGGAATCAGGTTTAAGTATCACGAAGCTGAAAAGACGGAGATGGCCCTCATCAGCTCTAGAATCCTCGTGTGATGCTGCGAATGCAACTCATATGAGGTCGCGATGTATGTCCGTCCTTGATACCACAGTGATAGATGTGGGGAGTTGTTCGTCCTGTAGTCTTGGTCACCGACACGAGTAGCAGACGGCCATGATATAGAGCCTGTAGCCTATACCCGCCCCGAAGTAACTCGAGGTAGGTGTAAGGAACTATGAACTATCCCGGTTCAGCGATCATATCATCACCGGCATGACGCTACGCAACTTACCGGTTCAACTCTGGCGGGGACTGATACCCTGGGAACCATGGCACGGAAGAGAAGCGAAGGATGGTAACGAAGAAGATAATAACCATTGCACTATCGACGTACCGTATCTCTAGCGCGTCTTGTCCAACTGGAGTTTGCAGACATTAATCAGTTGTAACATCATTTCCAGTGGTCATTCGTTCCACTGGATCAAGCCTTCGCTTCTAAGAGAGCATGGGAAAGGGATATATTTTAGTTATAGATGTATGTATGTTCTGTTGCACATCAACTACTGACACATACCCAGTAGTGCAGAAGGAAGTAGCAGTCCAATGCCATTGATACAAGGAATCTGATAGATGACACTCCCTACATCTTGGAAACGAGATGGTTGAGTAGGAAGTCTCCAGAGGTTAGAGCAGACTGGTCGGCCGGGTTGACTGGAAATTATTGAGAAGTGATGTGTAAATCCAACTTTCATCTCGTTTGGCGAAGGGCCGCGATGTCTGAACACTTGGCTTTCCAAGATTCCCCTTCACAGTAGGTTGTTGGGGACCGCTTCCGGTAACGACCGTTGGTGATTACCGGAGGGTGGGGCATCGGTCATTCACCAATGCCCCGTCCACCTATGTAATACAAAGAAGCAAGTGCTCGTTGGCCTCAGCACGGCATATAGGCTGGTTAGAGTGATACTGGCGATGCTTCGGAACATAATATTGCCGGAGATCCCCGGCGCCATCAGGAATACTTCCAGTCCGTAGAGAACAATATGCGTGGTGTGGCCAGGAATGTGCTATTATATCGTCTTTACCGAGCCACGGAGGCGGGGGGAGATATATAACAATGGCGATACGGAAGCCTTCTAACTTGCCCCTGGGTCTGTTTCTCGCACAAATATGGTGGTGGCGGATGCCTGGTGTGAAGGGATGAGCATGAAAAGGCGCATATAATATTCAAGCTACGCAACCCCAATCCAAAAGGTAGTGTAGGTTTTGGGACGAGTCAAGGGTTCATAAAAAAGGACATCCGATACTTATCGTCAAAGCATGACCACAATTGAGACTGCCAATGCAAGAGTGAAGGTAATATATAGTTGCAGTTGTTGCAACCCCGAAGCATTGTTCTTCGAGTGACCAACAAGGCACATCCCTCGTACCTTCTGGGAGACAGATGTTGTCCGAGCCGGGGATCCAGTTGTGCCCGTAGATGGTGGCACGGTTCACGTCCCGTTATACACGTAGACTGGACTCAGCAACGCAGGGACCATTCTATCGATGTATTGTATGGATCGTGCACCTATTGTATATGCCGCCGACCAGTACCACATTAGAGAGAATCATGTGCATGTCCCAGCGGTACTTGATAAGGCGTGCGTAATTGAGGTTGCGGCCTCTGAAGAAGTGTGCATTATTGCTTTAAGCCGAATCCGAGAACACGGTAATCGGGACTGCTATCGTGCACCCGTTTGTAGTAGCTAGTCTATTGCAATAAACGTCGATTTAAAAAAAAAAAAAAAAAAAAAAAAAAAAAAAAAAAAGAGAACACGGTAATCCGTTTGAGAGGAAACACAGGCCTGGCCATGACTAAGCAAGGGACCTTACTCTTGTTTTTCGTTTGCCGCATCTCCACACACCTTTCGTTGAGGGACAATATGGTCCAATGTCACAGCAGAAACGTCATTGTACTTATTGAGGCGAAATCACCGTTTCTCTTCCTCGTGTGGTAGTTCAACAACTCCCAGGCTTTGTCATCATTACAGCTGCCATGTGTAAATGACACCCTCATTGGGGCGCTATTAACGCAGACCCCTTGGATCTCCAAGTAGCACCTGGAACCATCTTCTCCAGACATGCACCCAGTGCTGCGAGTAGAAGAGCTGCTAGCTCGGATCTTCGGCGACCCAGCTCTGGGCCCCCAACCGATTGCTAACCCGGCACTGGTGTCTCCGATAACGACAGACAGTCTTCGACGACGCCCACTCTTATCATTGGCCCTCACATGCAAAACCTTTTCTGATCCTGCGTTACGCACTCTATGGGCGCATATCGATGGGATAGATCAGTTATTAAGAACGATGTCGGCCGAGGTCATCAAGGTCGCGGATCCTTCTCAGCCTACAGAGGGAAGGGATGAGAAAGCAAGCGCTTGGGATCCAGAATGGGATGAATTAAGCGAGGATGAATGGGAGAGTCAATCGTTCTCTTTTCGAAACAAGATGAAGCAGCCGCCAACCCAGAGGTATATGGTACGTAACTCTTGTGACCATAATGAACAGCAATTCAAGCACCTGTAGGTTTTCAAGAAATCGCCTCTTGAACAAGATTGGGAACCTTTCGATCGCTATGCAAACTTAGTTAGGATATTCAGGAATCGCAATGCGAACGCTAGCGGTGATCGGCTGAAGCTAGCTCGGAATGTTTATGAGGCGTTGCGGGCACACCACCTCTCCCGAGGCGTGTCTCTCCTACCCAATCTTCAGTCTTTAACGTGCACAGGTCGGCAACTGCGGTATGCCACTTTATTGCTGGGACCCCATCTCCATACACTCTCTATTCCACAATCATTTTTCTATAATGGTCGGTCATACGACCAAGATATACAAGCGTTCCTTGAGACAGTGACGCCCGCCTCTCTCCCAGCACTCAGGACCCTTAACCTTGAATATCTCGCCTCTCCACACCTCGCAACAGTCTTTGCGAAACTCGTCATCGATTGCCACAGACAGGGGCATGGACTAGAGGTAGTTCGTGCGCATCCCGAGCATGGTCTCTCCCTCGAAGCCATGAGAGTCTTGTTAACAGAGAAAGGCGTACGGGAGGTTGACGTTAGGGTACAGCAGTTTGACCTTGACGAAGTCTTCGATGAAGAAGCGCCTCAGCCTAGAAAGGACCTCCGGAAGCTCAAGATCCACTCCTTGGGACCAGCGAAGGATATTGGAAACGGAATGCGATTGGAAACCTGCTTCTTCAAGGAGCTCTTGCAGCGCTTGCGTGGACCCAGACTCGCCGACTTTGCGTTCTCTGGGGGACCGTTTCATCTCAGTGCCGGTGATGTCAGAGATCTATTTCTACTCTTGCAGCAAGGTAATGCATACGCAGTGGAAAGTCTAGACATTTCGAGACCCACCATCTCCATTTCTCCGGTCGAGAAGAGCGGTTATGGTACCGTTACAATCCAGCCAGCGCGACACGTATGTACATTTTCCAATGCCTTTTATCCCCTCTGCGAACCGATCTCACCCACCGATCCCACATCGCGATTTTCCCATCTTCGAGTCCTTAATCTTCAACGCGTCCTTGTCGATCTTACGGACGACGATCTAGGTATCTTGTCAAGATATCTCCCCCGTTTATCCATCTTTACCGTTGCGTCGACAAGCGAGGGTAGGCGAGGCCAATCCAGGACCACCTTGGTTGGTCTTTGGCTGGTGGCCAAAAACTGCGCATTCATCGAGAGTGTGAGCATCTGGCTCAAGGCAGTATTCGATTGGGGCCATTTTGCTGCAACCACTGGAATTATGGTACCAGGCGATTCTGCTGGACTGCAATCCTTGCTCAACGAGGCGCGGAACACAAATCTGACAACCCTGACGGTAGGAGACTCGGATATCGGAGACTCCAGCACCGTCATCAATTTCATTGAGAGAGTCTATCCTCGTATCGTCAACTTGAACTACCAGAATTCAAGGAACCCTGATAGAAAAGAGGAGTTATGGAGAGAGGTCAGGTTTGCACTTTCATCTGGGAGGCACTAAGTACGCCCTTACTATGCTTTTCCCAAAACCGAAGGCCCATTATTCTTCTTGTATGTTCCTGCGTAATGCATCTTCAGTAGGATGAGTAATTAGCGAGATGTGAATGAACTTCCCCCAATGGGAACATTCTCTTCGTACAGCCACTCTGTGGCCGCATCCATGGTGCTGCTTAGCACGATACCCTTACAGTTGTTTGCAGACATAAGATCACGCTATTGTCACTTCTGAGCGAGGTTTGACCTGAGACCCACTAATATACCTTCCATCCTACCTCATAGTTCAGGTGGTCGACATAAACAGAAATTCTCTTGAGGTAGTCATGAATGAGCTATAGGAATGAGCATCAGATAATAGAAATAGCCCTTCGAAAACTCAAGTGTGTTATGTCCCCAACATAAAATTGAGGGTTAACCCAAGGACCTGATCATATCCAAGTATTGCTAGTAGGTGAGAAAGGAGGGAACTCTCAAGGCATTGTAAGAAGTCAAACTTGTGTCGATGCCTGTTACAGCAGGCAGGGTCCTTGGGATGGAAGCTGTTGAAGGATGTGATGAAATGCACTCATTTGAGTGCAAAGTATATTAGTGGACACCAAGTTTCATGCCTTGGCTCAGATTGATATAATATGTGCAAACAGACCCTAATTCCTACTATGTCAAGGAGACTTGACACCAGCATAGATTTGAGGCAATACAAACCACACTACTATTATCAACATGTGTATAAATCAGTATAAGAGTCTCAATTCATTCAACATTGATCAGTATATACTGGTATTGTTAAACCAGCAGCCTAAAGGCACAATGGTGAAGGATGAATCACTTACTGGTAGAAGCAGTTGAGGTTTGCTAGAAGCTTGCTTAGATGGTAGTAGTTGAGAGACAAGAGACAGATTTCATATTTGAGTATCTACAAGGTCCTTATATACTACTACAGAGGTGGCTGTGCATATACAAGTACATACGATGCATAAGAGAGCATAAGAGAGTACAACATAATTGTTGGAGTGGTAACTCAATGACAATGGTAAATAGTACAATAAAGAATATAATAAAGGAAATAATGATATCATAATTCACACAGAGCTTGCACAGCATCATGTGCTATGTATATTTCCAACACTCCTCCATGCTGAAAAGCAAGTAGAATTATGCTTGAAGTATTATTCACTGAGCAAAGAATTCCATGCCTAACATGGCTCAGCAATGCTGAAACTTAGTTGCATCAAGATTTTTGGTGAAGATATTGGCTGGATTCTTCAAACCATCAATCCAGAACAACTTGATCTTTTTATCTTCAACATATTGACAGATAATGTGGTACTTTATGTCAATATGTTTCAAGCATTTTTCTTGAACAGGGCTGGAAGCCCAAAAGACAGATCCCTGATTATCACCAATTAGGTGCAGGACTGGGTGCTTCAAACCTATTTCTGTCAATAACTGATGCATCCAAACAAGTTGCATGGAGCAATCAGAAATCGCCATGTATTTGGCCTTGGTAGATGAGGCAGCTATCGTCTTCTGGTGTCTACTGAGCCAGGATACTGGTCTGGCTGCAAGCATGACATAATTGCCAGTGACTGATTTATGACTTTAAGGGTCTTGAGCCCAATCAGAATCAGAGTAGGCAGTGATAGCCTCATTCAACAATCTGTCAAACACTATTCTATACTTGTGGGTTGCAAGGAGGTAATGAAGGACATATAGTCCTGCCTCATAGTATACAGGAGCAGGGTTAGCACACTGTTGGCTCAACTTAACAACTGTGTAAGGGATGTCTGGTTGGGAACTGATCATCAGATACATCAAAGACCCTACAAGTTGTTGGTATTTTTGGTGGAATGCAGGATTGACAGGCTCTGAATTGGGAAGGAAGTTAAACCTGGAAGGTAGTAGAGTTTTTGTCAGTTTTCTGACAACATTAAACTTCACTAAGACCTTATCAAGGTAGTTGACTTGGTCTAGGAAAATTTTCCTATTCTTCCTATTGCGGGTGATTTGCATACCCAAGAATTCTTTACATTCTCCAAGGTCACGACATTCCCATTTAGCCATAAAGCGCTCCTTCAATTTCTTTAAGAGCAGCATGCATTTTCCTACCAAAGTGACATCATCTACATAGACAAGTGCTATAATTAATTGCCCTATTTTTGGGTATTTATAATAATAGACACCGGCATCACTTTCACAGTGCTTAAAGCCTAGTTCCTTCATAGATGCAGTCAGCTTGCACCACCAGGCCAAGCCAGCTTGTTTCAAGCCATAAAGAGCTTAGTGTAATCTCCACACTTTGTTTTCTTTACCTTTCAGGCGAAAGCCTTCAGGTTGCTCCATATAGATTTCTTCATCCAGTTTACCATAGAGATAGGCCATTTTCATGTCTATACTGTCTATTTCAAAGTCCTCAAGTGCTGCAACACCAAGTATAAGATGTGCCATTTCATAATGGACTATGGGAGAAAATAACTCATCAAAGTCTATTCCTTCAATCTGGGAGAAACCTTTTGCCACAAGTCAAGCATGTTTCTGGCCATCAGACTTTGTGTTAAATACCCATCTATTTTTGATTGTTCTTCTACCTTTTGGGAGATTGACCAATTCATAATCTTCATGTTTCCTTAATGCTTGGAGTTCCTCTAGGCATGCATCAAGCCAGGCCTTCCTGTCAAAGGAATTCATATTGCTCAGGTCTCTGAATTGGACCAGCATTTTCGGCTTTTCAATGGCTTTGGCCATGAGAAACTCAAGGAATTCCAGTTCCCCCTCATGGACAAGATGTTGAATGTCTTCCATGGGTTCTCCCAGATCCAATTCAGGTTCTAGTTCACACTGCGGTTTGGCTTGCTGTGGTTGAACCTTAGGGTTGACTGGTGGCTGTACTCCTCCAGGATTCCATTGGGGGTGCCTTTCCCATTCCCTGACTCATCACTCATGCCAAGGCGTTCTGTACCTTAGGCATTCTTCCAGTGGTCCTCCTCCTGGTTGAGGACGCTGTACTGTGTCGTGTTCTTGTGGATGGTGATTTTGCCAATCTATGGCTTAGAGCCTATCCAGAAGATCATCAAAATTGTTATGACCTTTGTTATGCACTCAGGTTGCAACTAAGGCAAAGGCTTGAGGATAAGCAAAGGGGAAAGAACTAGTTGGTAAAGCATAAGGAATACAGGTGCTCTACCTAGGGTTTATATACTGTTGAAGGGTCTAGCTAAGAATAGATGAAACAAACAATGAGTAAGGCTATGAGTCATGATGAGTAAGTAGGTTAGTCATGGTGGAGTCATCAAGGGGCTGATATGACATATGAAACACTATGATCAATCAGCATGTCTAAATATAGATGAGACCATAACATCACCCTCCTCTCAAGGTGTCATGTCCTCATGAAACTACTATATGGGTCTGTGTAAGCTATTGCATATGGGGAAGGTAAAACAGGCAAGGAAGTGTTGGGCCTCTTCAAATGTTGAGGGCTCATGTAGTCAGTGTGTGATGTGTTGCATAACATCCTTCTTGTTAGGGCCAATGAAGAATTGATCGGTAGCCTTTTTCCAAGCAATGAAGAATGGGGCATGGTCTGGGCCACTGCCAAACATTGGTATCATGTGACCTTGATAGGTAACACCTGTGTTGCTGTGGTCACTGATAAGGGCCCATAAGATTTGCTTCCAGTATCCTTTGTCTTTCTCTCTGTACTCCTTTAGGGTTGTGAATGGAACAGGGGGCTTGCATTCTTCTACATTGGTGGGGCCAGTGCATTCAGGGGAGAGGAACTTGATGAGGTGCTCAGCCTCTTCACTGATGGTGGGGGAGCTGTCATCTGATTTGGAATCTGTCATGGAGTGGCATCAAGTAGTGGGTTAGGAAATTGGGTGTTTGTGGGGGAATGGGTCTTGTCCTTGGGTGAGGGACGTTAGGAGCGATACAAAGTTTTCCTTCTCTTCATCACCCAATATGTTAAGCTTTGCCATCTGTTCAGCAACCATGACTAGGATGCTGGTGAATTGGTCACTGGTATTGGTGGTGAGGTAGTCGTTGGCATTGTGGAGGATAATGTGGATGTGCTGGTTTATCTGCATGGCTCACCCTGAACCCTTGGCACAATTGATGACCTGGGGAATGATTGTCTGTACTGCTTCTGAGAATAGCTGGGTTGCCTCCTTCACATCAGTGTATACTTGATGGACATGGACGACATCTTGGACAAGCTGCAGATATTCTTTGTACTTCTTGGTGGGGTTGTTGTTGGAGAGTTGCTGCTCAATGTCAGCAATGAGGATGTTGGTAGGAGAGGGAGTGGGAATGAAAGATTGGGTGGATTGGTTGGCGTCCATGTTTATGCTTTGGGTTTCATAGGTGCTTGTTGCTTAAAGGCATTGATTACCCCTCCTTTTTATAGGTTTTGCTTCAGGAAACCTTTGGAGATAATCCTCTACTGCTGACTGAGCATTACTGAGTGCCAACTTGGCTATCCATGTGTCATGCTCATTGCTATACCCTTTCCAGTGCACCAGGAACTGCATTCTGTGGCCTTTCCTGTGGTGTCCTCAGATCTCCTCTACCTCATATTCTTCTTCCCCATTTACTAGCTTGGGTGGTGGTAGTGTTTCAGCCTGTTGGTTTACAAACTTTGGGGGTTGGTGTGGTGTTAGTAGCGCTTCATTAAAGACATCATGGATGACCCATCCTTCTGGTAACTCTAGTTGATATGCTCCCATCCCCACCTTCTTGAGTATCTTGAATGGTCCATAGTGTTTGTGATCCAATTTCTTGGTTGGCTGATTGGTTGCTATATTTATTCCTTCAAGCCACACCTGGGCGCCCTCTTTGTAATCCCTGCTTGGTGTTCTCCTTTTGTTATACTGCTTTGTCATGTCATGCCTCTTTTTCTCCAATAGTTCTTTTGTCTGAGACCAGCATGCTGTGGGCCTCTTGAGAAATTCTGCAATTGATGGTGTTGGGGATTCGGTTGTGATATCTCCTTTCCATGGATGCCTTCCATAGTTTAGGAAGAATGGCGTTTCTCCTGTGCTGTTATGAACCTTGTCGTTGTACTGGAATTCTGCTATGGATAACCATTTTGCCCAGTTGTCCTGTGCATAGTTGACATATGCTTGTAGGAAGGTTTCTACTTTCTGGTTGATGTGCTCTGTCTGGCCGTCTGTTTGAGGGTGGTAGGCTGTTGATAAACCCTGCTCCATTTCTATTGCTTTGCACAGGTTCCTCATGAAGGCTGATGCAAATTGTGGACCCCTGTCACTAATGATTTTCCACAGAATTCCATGGAGCTTCCAGATATGATCTTGATATCACTTTGCTAGTCCTATGGAGTCAAGGTTGACATTTGTTGCAAGTAGTCTGATCATCTTTGTGAATCTGTCCACTATGACCAGGATTGCATCCACTCCATTTGACTCTGGTAGTGGTCCAATCATATTGATGGTGATTTCATGCCATGGTTCATCGGGTGTTTCAAGGGGGTGTAGTGGGGCTGCCTTCTTTTGTTGGATTGCTTTGTTCCTCTGACAGCTGTCACATCCTTGAACATAGGCTTTGATATTGGTTTTCATGGTGGGCCAGTAGTACGTCTGTTTGATGAGTTCCATCATCCTGTGGATTCCAGGGTGTCTGGTGTCTGGTGGGTCATGGTATCTTTTCATGATCTTGCTCTGTATGCCCTTGTGATTTGGCACATAGACCTTGCCATCTTGGTGTACGATTCCATTTCGTTCCCATGTCTGTTCTGGTTCTTCCTTTAGCCATTTGTTTACCATGGCCTCTTTTCTCCCCTCTTTGATGTCCTGTATTAGCCCTTTGTCTCCCTTAACTTTGAATAGTTCTTGTCCTAAGATGACTTCTTCAGCAAATGGCTCCTCCTGATACAGTCACTGTTGAAACAGTGCTTCTTTAAGTACCATGACTTCTTTGTCTTCTTCGATTTCATCGAAATGTATGATTTGTGACAGGATGTTCGCTTTGGTGTTTGTTTTCCCCAGTATATGTTTCAGCATGAAATCATATTCCTGTAGCTTCAGATGCCAATGCATCTGTCGAGCATTGATTTGTTGGGGGGATTGGAAGTATTTGAGGTTCTTGTGGTCAGTCCAGATCTCAAAGGGTCCCCTTGCTTCCAGTAGGTACTGCCTCCATGACTTCAGTGCTTTGATGATTGCTAGAAGCTTCCTGTCATATATTTTGTAGTTTTGTTCCACTGGGGAGAGGGTTCTGGAGAGGAATGTGATGGGGTGCCATTTTCCACCTTGTTCCTGTGATAGGACTCCTCCTATTGCATGCTTTGACATGTCGACCTCTACTTGAAACTTCTTGTTATCTTGTGGGAGTGCCAGTACTGGTTCCTCTGTTATCTGTTGCTTCAGTTCTTTGAATGCCTTTTGTTGAGTTTCTCCCCATTCCCATGGTTGCCCTCCCTTCAACTTGTGTAAGGGTGCTGTGATGTCACTGAATCCCTTGATGAAATGGTGGTAGAAGTTTGCAAATCCTAGGAAACTCTTGACATCTTTGACAGTGGTTGGGGTAGGCCAGTTTCAAACTGTGGCAACTTTTTCTTCTTCCATTTTGACCTTCCCATCTCCCACGACTACTCCCAATATCGGCACCTCTGTAGCATTGAACACGCATTTTGATCTCTTGAAGTACAACTTGTGCTTGTCTGTGATTTTGAGGAAACATATTGTTCGATCTTCCAATTCCTGCTCAGTTTGTCCTGGGATGACAAAGTCATCCATATAATTGACCAACATGCCTTCCTGCAATAGTTCCCTGAAGATGGTGTTCATCATCCCAAAGTTCTGTTTGTTAAACAGGTGTGTGTATTCCCTGATGTACTTGGGTAGATCTGCCTCCTTGGTGTCATCGGGTGTTTTGTCTTCTGGGGCCTGTACCTTGTTCCTCCTTAGCCTTGGTATCTTGATGTCTTCATGCCTGACTTTGCATTCTGGGGGGCACCGTGTGAATTTAACCCATCTGTGGTCCCAGTCAACCTTGGGGTTGTGCCAAATAAGCCAATCATGGCCTAGGAATATGTCTGCTGAGTCGATATGTGATATGACCACTTCCAGCTATTCCTTGTGTCCATTGATGCCCATTCCCAATTCTGTGTATTCTGTGATATGCTGCCCTTTATTCCGTGTTCCGTCTATGTTGTATACTTCAAATGGTTTCTCTAGTTTCTTTGTTGGTATCTTCTGTTCTTTGACCACTTTTTTGGCAATGCAGGTGTGGGTGCATCTGGAGTCACTCAGTGTCAGGGGTCTCCACTGTTGGTTCCTTGGTGTTTTATCCTTGGTCTTATGAAAAGTTCTTGCACTCTGCTTCTTCTTTGAGGAATTGTGTATGATTGTCAAGAAGAAGCTTTAGATACATTGGCTCAAGAGTTTGCACTCACTCTGAGCCTTCAGAAAAGCCCTGCTGCTCCAATCCGGTTTTGTCTTCCTGCTCCTCTTCCATGCTCCTGATTTGTGCCCTCCTAGGTGCCCTACAATTCCTGGAGATGTGCCCTTCTTTCCCACAGTTAAAGCATCTCCTTCCTCCTGGCTTCTTGCAATCTTGGGCAATGTGCCCTATAGTATTGCATTTGAAACATTGGGGTGGTGCTCTGCTGTTGGACATTGCTTGTCTCCCAATTTCCATGGGCTGCCCAGTTCCTCCATAAATGATGCCCATCCCAGTGCGTCGAGTGCAGGTTTCTACAGCCTCATAGCCCAAACCAATGTTGAGGATTGTATCCTTCCAGTCCTTGTAGGTTGTTGGTCTGGCACCGATTGGGAATCCCAGAATGGTTTTAATAATGTCAGCATATGCATTCTTCTTGAGTAGGAAGATGGCATGGTTGTCATCTGTCTTGGATCTTGTTTTTAAGACATCGAACTCAATGATAAAGTCTGTTGTATGTTTGTGGTTCTGCTGGTATGATTCAATTTGCCATTCAGCCTTGTTCTGCTGTCCTTCATCCCTGAATGCTGCCTTTACTTCCTTTTGGAAGTCCTCCCATATGACTGTATCATCACTGCTCTCCATTTGGTCAAGCTTCATGCTTGCGAATTGTCCTGCTGTTCCTCCTCTCATCCTAAAGAGTACTGCTGTGGCCTTTGCATCAGCTTCAATGATCTTGTTGAACTTCAAGAAAAATGTCATGGATCTCCACCAGTCATCAAACTGGCTCCTGTTTCCATCAAAGAACCCTGGGTTGGGAACCAGTGATTTCCCTCCTGTCTGCTGTTGCGCTTCTTCAGCCATGCTGATGTCATCAATTTCATTGTCTGTCTGCTCTGGGTGGTCTCTGTCCTCAGGTCCTGCATAGTCTTCTTCATCTACAATGTCTTCTTTGTCTGTGATGTCTTCTTTGTCTGTACACTCTGGCTCTTCTTTATCTGCAGGTTCTTCAAGCTCTTCTTCATCTGTTGGCTCTTCTTTGTTGTTGGTGTGCTCGCTTTCAGTGATATCTGAGAATTCTGCTGTTGATGGCTCTCTGGTTTGTCCTAGACTGTATGGCACTGGTGTTCCTTTTCTGCTATTCCAGATATTGCTCCCGCTCATATACTGAGCCCTGATATTGCGCTTGCCTGCGCCCAGATATACACCCCTAGTTGGGCCTCCCTTGTTGCAAGGTAAGTGGGTGATGCTTTACCAAATGTTACAACCTTTGTTATGCACTCAGGTTGCAACTAAGGCAAAGGCTTGAGGATGA